>LOND01001190.1:61664-83063 GCA_014220965.1 Paragonimus kellicotti | reverse complement strand
GAAAATTACGCTTTTTACTGTGTAGTGTGTTCGACTAAGATGGAGTTGTGTCATGGTGTTACCATCCTAAAGAACTATTAGTGCATTCAACAGTTCACTGACACAGTCAGCTGAAAATTGGCGTAGCTTTTGTAGCGTTCAACTAAAAATTCATCGTCCTAGATGTGTTATTTGTCTGTAGATGTCCAAATCGCAGCAACCATATGCAACGTTCATATTCATCAAACCGCTTCCGTCATATTTGTACGTCCTCTTGGTTACCATTCACAACGCTGAAACTTGCTTCCTGGATGTTTGTAAGTAGCAGCGGCTTTCCAGAGTTCTTTTCCTTTTTCGTAAACGGTGATCGGTTGTAGAAGTGCAAATACTGATAAGCCGATGCATCGTTTACGAGATTCAGCTATAATCACAAAAGTGGCTCGAAATATGGACATTGGCCTAGCGATAGGGAGCCCATTCATTCGGCTGGAAAAGTGTAAGTTAGGTTATATAACCAATGCAACTGTCTTAATGGTTAGGCTTACCAAAAGTAGTTATCTGTACTTAACAGTGTGAATGTGATGACATTTATTTTGCTGCCTTGGGTTTGAAAATTCTGTGCACGAGATGTTTTCTCCGTATGTATAGGAAAGAGCCTCGTTTAAGCATAGGTCGAAGCTTCGGGATGTGCAATCAATTCGCTGTTTTCGAAATTATAAACAACCGGTTCAATTATTGAATATGACACAACTTATGGTCCTGGCTACCATATTTGCCGTTGTGCTAATTGATCTTTATCTTGCTGGTAATATCGTCCTTCTTGTAAAGGACGTGATGCATGTTGCGGTTTAATAAATCCAGTCGCTTGTGGACAGTTTACTCACGTTTGTTAACGTTCATTATTTGGCATTGGCACGTTAGTGATTCAACCTTCCACCTACAGGACAAGTAAACTGGGTTTGATGTGACAATACTGTATTAAGATTTTTCGAGGGAAATTGAACTAATTTCACCTTGGACACAATTTATACTTGGGTTTTGCGGGGCCTAGTTCCTCATAAGCGATACTCAATGCAAAAAATGGTCGTGTCTCCTGAGGACGTTTCTTGGATGGGAGTGTTACTTTCCAGAGATTTCTTCCCGGAATGAGCCCTCTGTCACTAATAATGAACCTCAGAGTTCAAGGTGTTCATATCCACATCCGAAATTAGTGTGCTATTGCAATGTCTGGTTTATGATGATGTACGAAGAATCTTTTCCGAAACACTGAAATCCCTTTCAGTAATACTTCGAAAACTTCGACTGCTTATCAGTTGCATTGTGTGGGTCTGTATATTTGAAAGTTTTGTAACGGAAAAGTGATTTGCAAGACGGTCACGTTCCTCACATTTTCATCACTCACGTAATGTGTGTTGTAGCCGTTATAAATATCCTACAAAAATGCATTAAAAAAACGCGAACCAAAGCATAATCATATAATGCCAGCGTCTCTAGTAAAACTTTTTAATAAGGCTCACAACAAAATTACCTTCACTTTGGAAGAGAAACCCAATGAGCGAATGTCACTTCTTCATGTGGTACTGGAATGCAAACCAGACGGTTCGCTGGAGGAAGGCGTGTTTAGGGAGAAAACATAGACTGGTCAATACCTGCAAATCCATAACTATGTGCCGATCAGTCACACACGTTGTCTTATATGTCGTCTGACCAACACAGCAAAGAGGATCATAAGGAGGGAATTGCGGAGTTGTTTAGGTGACTCCTCGTAATAATCTGTCCCGAAAAGTTAATCAATAGTAACGTGCAAGATAGACAACCGCGACCTTTGGTTGTTGAGAGGAAAAACGTCTACTTATCGTTGTCATTCAAAAGCGACACAGCGGCTGGATTGATATCGCGTCAAATCACTAATGCTATCAACACGATTTATTATGCCGCTAGTTCTGTTGTCACATTTCACTCAAAACGGGCGGTTCCACTGAATTTGAAAGATAACGTGCCTAATAATGTTGCCTCTTTTTTGATCTATTCATTTGACTGTTCCTGTGGTTCAGCATACATAGGTCGCACTACTAGGCGTTTATCCGAAAGAATCCGTGAACAGTCTCCTGGCCCATCTGATCGATTGTGATCGACAAACAGACGCGGAAAGCATTTTGCGGACTCAATCGGGTACCGGCCACCTTGCCACAAAAGGCCAATAACGCATCCACTCTATAGCCCAGACAGTCACCATTCGAATTTGTGTTCAGAAGGAGTTCATCCAAACCCTCAGGCTTCCGTTATCAAACATGACCTTCCAACCTGTGAAGTAATTTGGCTCCAATCCAGTGTCTCAGCCCGATTAACACTGACTGACAACCAATTACCGAAAACAGTCTGTTCGCTGAAAATTTGTTTTTCATGATTTCTACGGGGATTTTAAATTAATGAAAACCACGGTTATATCAGCATTAAAGTCAGTTGCCTTGCACCCATATTTACGGTTGACGCTTACCACTCAGTAGGGCTTCCTTGAGTGCGAGCAATCGATACACTGTACTATGCCAAAACATACTGAAAATCGAATTTGAATCTATGCGGAAGTCGGCCTTTAACAGGTATTTAGTCATCGGTGAAACTCTGTACAAATGATCATCCATCTGCGTGGCTGACTGACAAATACTATTCGTTTGTCCTCTCGGGATATACTTAGTTATTCTTTTTGAAGCTTTCTGTCAGGTCTGCTCACACGTGTCTGTCCGCAACAGGAGGAAAACTGACATCGGAGGCAGAAATTGTGGAAATGCCTTTGTTTACTAATAGCAACGGTAAGTTTCCAGTTTCTATCAGTGTGTAGATTTGACAGTACTAATTTCTGCGTTGCGACGCTGAGTTGCTCAGTGCAGTAAGTCGTTTCCATTGTTTGACAAGTTGAGAAGCTTCTTTTGCAATTTACACCCCGTTTTGTGACTGATGGATGTAACAAGTTGATCCGTTTAAAAAAATCTTTCTTTTTACAATAACCATGGCTTAACCACTGTTTGGCTTAACCAGTCAGACTTGCAAATTTAACCAGACTACCAAGTCTCAAACAATGGGTCATCGACCGGTATAATTAGATGATAAGATCACCTGATCAGTTTGTATCAGATACTGTGTCTGAACGTTTAGATGCTCTTATTTAGTCACAGCTTGCGAAATATGCACGCTAATCTCACAAGCACTAGGGCTGGAGATTGGCTGAAAATGATACTAGACATTAATGGGCTTTGACAACATAGAAACTCAAACATGATGTTTTCTTTAGAAATTGGAGAGTAGGAAGGTTTACTAAACGACAGAACCTGAGAGCTAGTATTAGTGGCTATCATCTAATGCACTTAACCTCAGTCTTTAGTATTTAACAGTAAATGAACAAACTTCTTGCGTTTGGTAAGTCATGACGTAATCCATTTAAGTTACGAAAAAAAGGGCGGATGTATTCCTGCTATTCTATTTTTTTGGCTTGTTTGAAGAAGCCGAAACCACTTACTACTAATTATGTGTTGAAACTGGTGTGCGTGTGCAAGAAGGGATGTGTGATTACAAATATTAGGCGGTGCTCGCCGGATGAAGTTATGAGTTTGCGCGAGTGATGGACACTAGTTTGAACTTGTTAGATCTTAACAGCGCCAAGTACACTGAAAACTTGTCGGAATGGCGCTCTAGGAACTTTTCCATGGGACCACTTTGTGGCAGTTACTGAAGTTGCATTTGGTCCCAGTGACCAACATCAAAGGGGTGGGCAGTTTTCTAGGCCATGTTGGGTTTAGTGATCACCACACATACCGGTGGTGATTGCTGGCCAAGCACGAATGATTGATCGGTTCCAATGCAAACGAAAAGGCTTACGAAGGAAAGGAAACGTTACGTCTACCACGTCCAAGTTCATGCCATGAGACTATAAACACGTTTGTGTCCCTTTCTCTAACTCTGTACTTACATATGCGATTACGCTTTCAATTCGACGGCCGGATTTGCACGGTGTCTGCCATTTAACCTACATAATAGTAGTGCTCTGATTAAGAACTAAAATCTTTTTTTCACCAGAACGGCTAGTCCCAAGGCGGGAAGATAATTTTATTATTTAGGCAAATGCTAATAAACATCGAGAAACATACTCTTCCTCTTACGGATTTCTATTTACTTTTCAACTATTTCCACAGCTTTTAGGTAACAATGGTAATGCTGAGTTGCTGGTGGTAATCGAATGTTGATTCAGTAAGTATGGGTTTGATCAGAACTTCCGTCCTTTTCCACTAACGTATCGATGTTCTGTTGCAAATCATTCTGCTTCACAAACGAGTATTTACCCACCCTAAGTCGGATATTGTTTATTCTCTATAACCGCTCGTCAGTGGTGTTTGTCCATGTTTGTGAGTGTGAAATGGACACAGGCGAGTTACAACCAAACTTGTTGACAGACGATTACAACGACTAGCATTCTTTAGGTTGACTTAATACATCTTCGTCCTGCCCCCATGAGGGCACTCATAAGTGCGTGAGGCCAAACAGAATGCCCTTTACAAGCGTCGTTTGCATTGAAGCAACTTGCTAATCTGCCTCGGTTTTAGAACACGAGATGTCTGGGTGTATCAGCAGTCACGGATTTACGTAAACACAATGGAACAAATGAATAATCTGCAAGTGAGACAAACGAACAACAAACCGTTTAAGACTGAGGCGTGAGAGTGAGTGAAAAGCGACTCACTGGCATTGTTATCGAAACGGCTGAACATAATTCGCTTGACCGTGAGCATTTCTAAGAAGACAGAAATTAGAAACTATAGCCAGAAAATTGATAGTTTTTGACATGTTTATTTGTTTGATAACCATGTCAGTTTTTGTTCGATTGGGAAGTGCTGTTGTGTGTGGCGTCCTTATATGTTGTATACATCACCTGCCGCACTTTTCACAATGTTTCCGTACTTAGACTGCACCAATCCCATCCCATGTGGTTATCTGCATTTCGCAGATGTAATATTTAGCAACGCACAAAGTAGCACATTTCAGTGTGTTCCAGCCTTTCTATTCGGCACGTGTACAAGTTAATTGTGTCGCAAACGTTGCGATAAGTAGCACCCTTAGATCGCGTGTGAACCATTCTCGTTCAAACGAATGGTTTGAATTTGACAGGTCACCACCCTGGACACAGTAAGTGATTGTTTCCTGAACATACGACAAGGTGAGGCACCTCAATCAGGTCATCCTTCAAAGTGCAGTAGAACAGCCTGGGCATGCAGCATTCACAGTGTGTATTGGTGCAGTCTCTCACTGTTGGCCGGAATAACACCACTACAGCGGGCAACTAAATGAGGCCAGTTACGAGTCGACTGTCTTGATTATTGGACAGTGGATGTGAAGGATATGGATGAGTAAGTTGGTTTGCTTAACTTCATAAGGCCTCAGCTTACAAGACACCCGTATGGAGTCTAAACAGCGACATCCAGAGAACATATAACCTTGCATATAACTAATTTAAAGGGTATTTCTTTTCGAAAGGAACCATCCGGTGTCTTTGAAAATGTGATACATGTGATCAGCTGTGAGGGGTGCATAATTCCAAAGCACCTAAATTAAGTGCATCCTAAGACAGTTGCGCTGGTTAACAACAGAACAATCCTGATTTGTCATTTTTTTCGGAAATACGTTATCATACTGTTGCTGTTAACCCCAGAGACCATGAATACCGAGAAAACTGGTCCTTCATTCATCCGTTCAATTCACTATCTGAATTGATGATGACAAGAATTATTATGATATTTAGCCATTTTCATTTATTCACTATTCAACCTGCTCGCGAAGGCCGCTGTGGCGTGTACACAGTACACCTATGTTTGCTTCGGTCTATCTTGACTAGCTTATATGAGGCTTAAACAGACAGTGGTTGCTGGCATAAAATGTTCATCAAGACGGCAGATAGGCGAAGTCCCACGGGTTATTCCGCCACATGCTTTCATACCTTTGCTACCACTATCCGTTTGGGTCGGTTTTATCCTTCTCTCCATCGGTTGTACCAAATTTCTTCGCATTGGAAACAGTGAGACTCCTGTTATCGTACTAAACTGTCTCGTTTGTCACGGCGTTCTCCATTATATTTGCCACCTGCTGAATTATCAGTTGGCACGTTCTAGGATATATGACCAGGCAGTGCTGACCCAAACGGTACTCATGTTGTTGATTGGCAGCTTCGTTGTTCCGGTGCTTGCTCGGACTTTCCGGATACTTTTCGGAATGAGGGCGTCAGCATTCGATTCCCACCATCTTCCTCCGCCTTGCTAGCTGATGTACTGTGCAAGACCACTAGTCAGAGGTATTAGTTCGCACCCAGCTCGGGTGCAATAGGCTGGACAACAATCGTCCGATCAAGTTACTTGCAATGAACCCACTCCAGTCCAGTGTAGTTCTTGAGTGTGCGTGTGATTTGCAGTGGATCGTGGCTCTGTCACTACACTGCGCTTGTCTCATCATGCTTGGAATTTAGCCGGCTGTATGAACTTAGTAATGGGACAGGCACAAGCCGGCCGCAGAACACGCCGTCGGTTTGGTCACTGAAGCTTGCTTCGGTAAGATACGGTTTCGGGTGGACCAAAGAAAAACCAGACGACCGATCACTGTCTTAATGTGCAGTGTTTTACTGTATGAACTGAACAAAATACAATTTTCTCCATATAATAGTTGCAGAGGTTTCTGGAGTTTGGATTAAATACGTCCAGCAAAGCCAGAGCTGTTCTTCTGGCATCCATAAGCTACATCATGCATGCATATCGCTCAGGTTCTTGTGCGTTATCTAGCGTTTTTGTGAACATCATTCCGTCTGGGGCCCAACTGGACATACTTAATGAGGGTGATTCTTTTCATTCACAACCTTTCACAATGACTGCTTCTCACAGGATGTCTCTGACTGCTTACTACACGTTGAACGGTACACATGAGGGAAACATGGGTGACATTATGGAAATGAATATGCTCTGTCCTGGGGTTGTTTTAAAATTAGTAAGCAACAGCCGCAGGTTCAGTCTTAAGTGGGTGCGTGTCCAGTTCGCAGATGAAGTTCATTGGCGAGGTGTCCGTTAAACCAGTTTTCGTGAACGTTAAGATGCGGCTAAATTTGCGACAAAAATGTGTCGTTTACCGCCAGCGTACTAGGGCCAATATCACACGTTACAGATGATAAAGCAAATTTTTAGTCAAGGTTTTGGATCCTGCTACAAAGGTACACATGTCTACCTGCCAAGGATATCAAGTTACTTGTGTTTTTTTATTATCATACTGTCACCGGAAGTCTTTTGTTTAAGTCCTTACTCTTTGTATATTTGCCCAGTAGCAGTTTAGTTTTTCGCGAATACATTGCTTGCAGACAATGCCTAAGTATAATCTGAGTTGACACTATCCTCCAGCACTATATGATCGATGGTCGGCATTGCAAGCATAAGTGGGACCATCAGAATGAAAATATAGACACGACACGTTGGACCGTTCTGGGGGCGTAAATTTTCCGGTCACTCGAATGTTTCAAAATAAAGTCCCATTGCTGCGGTCACGCTTTCTCAAACTCGTAAATTTATTTGGTAGTGTATCCTCAATTGTAACACTTAGATAGTATGAGGAATGCAACATAATGGGAGGTTGAATGTGATTGGTTTGTATGCATTTAAGAGTTTCACTTATGACATGGGACGTTAGATGCGATGAGCTATATCTGTCACATACATATTCCTTTCATCACAGCTTTCGGTCTTCTGTAACGGTAGACATTTGAATTTCAGTGTGGATAATATTCGTGACCTATGTTGGATCATATTATATTTCAAACTTAAGGTCACGTTATTTGAAAAATGTCATCCCTTGAAGCAAACAGGTCTACCTATTTATCTACGTAATGGTTTGATATGGCAAAAGGGAATAGTCAGTCCAGCAAACTAATTATGGTCATCAGGAATTTTTGACATTTAACGAGGCTAATCGAACTGCTCAGTACTCCTTTCAAGTTCCGCAATAATTGCACTTTGTTCAGTGGTTGGAACAATGCTGATCGCCCCAACGGAATTGGTTTATTCGAAATATACCGAAACCCTAAGAGAGAATTGACTGGCTCATTGACGATACCAGGGCGCATTGAACAGTTACAAAACGATCCTCTGTGAATACTTGCTGCTGAAAAGAGTTCAGTATGTTGCTAACAGTTAGTAGTAGGTAACCGGGTGACGAGAACAAGACAACCTATAAACCTGGTTTGTAAAATATTCAGCACACGAACGTGTTAACTCCTTAAAGTAACAAAAGCCAACCATATAGTCAGTCTTCAGCATTCATATAATTGGTGCTTTTGTTTGTTGTCTAAATGTTTACTGGAAGCTTAACTGAACCTCCGATCTTCTGTAAAACTTCATTCTTGGACTTGATCACTTCTATACAGTTAAAGTTGTGCGCGGTGTCACTTGAAATATCGGGTGGACACACCCAGAATCTTGCTCAGTTTCGAGGTTTTGACAAATATAATGAATGTGATGCAAGCATATTTCAAAGCCAACCGTTGGAAAATAAGTGTCTGTCAGAAATCTATTAGATACTTTGCTTTGTAATAATTTTCACTCTACAGCTAACTTTTAATAAGTCCAACGTTAATTTTCGAATAAAATGGAACAACTTTTGGATGTAGGTGAAGGAATTAGTTGTGCTCTGAGTAGTCGTGGCCACATGTGCGTCGATTTACCGCTAGGGCGCAGCGGGTGGTCCAGATGTTCGCGGTTTAAACAACAACTGACCACAGAAAAATCCCCATGTTAGGGTGTTTCTCAGTTCAGTACGCGTCATATTAAGGAAGAGTGTCCGTAAAAAATTCAAGACTGACCTGACTGCTCGGCTAACTGAGGAAGATAAATGAAACGGAAACTGCTCGAGTTTTAAGATCTGCTAGCTGATGGTGCAAGCTTATTCGTACCACTGGTCCAGGACACTCATCTGTGAGTGAGACTTTCAGCTAATCGCAATAAGTCCAGAAGAACAGACCACCTGGCGGAACAGTTCGAATGCTACTTTAATCTGTCCCCCACTTTTAATCTATTACCGTCACAGACCGACTGATCTTAGCTATGCTGAGGACATGGTGTTTCTGTTTCACAACTTTCAGTTCATGCCGAACATCTGACACTATCTTGAGTTCCATCCATCACATCCTAATGATTTCTTTAGCTTTGATGTACAGAAGTTTGATGAGAGTACTACTGAAGTTACTAGTACTTGTGGTTCCTTTGTTTACTCAAGAATTGGAATCAGTAGTGACGGAGATACAAGAAATGAAATGGAAGCTAGCATCTCCAGAGATACGACTGTATTCGCCACACTACGGCCACTCTGGTGACAGTGACATCCATCTGAAACTTGTGCATGGCCTATATAAGGCCACTAAGAGAGCTCTGTTACCTTGCCGTAGAGATACATTTCACTCAGAGTAGATACTAAATGTCTTTAAATACAAGTTGAACGTCACTCTTGGTTGCCCGAAGTTGTCGCATTCCCAAAATCTTTCCAGTCAACCTCTCTCGTAAAGGAGAACTGTACTCAAGCTTCGCTCTTGTTATAGTTCGTTAGTAGTACAGGTTTTCGCCAAGGCCTAGAGTTCAATTCGGGATACGCTTTCATGGGACAGACACGGTGGCCACGTCTCTACACACTTTCTTTTGAAGACAGCTGAAGTAATGAATGAATCCACGACCGTTAGTGATTCCATACCGTCCATCCTTGCCTTCAATTGTTCACTGTGAAAACGGCCCGCTGGCACGAGAATTAATGAGCAACTACAAAATTCTACAACCTGGACTAACAAAGATGGTGTGTTCATTATTTGGTTAGCTTATGGAGTTTTGACAACTACTATTGATAAATGTGGGGTGTAAAAATAAAGTAGTTTTGTAGTTTACTATAATAACAACGTTTGCCATTAACAGAGTAAAATATCACCATGTTCGGTTATGCGGAAGTTTGCGGTATATATATATATATATATATATATATATATATATATATATATATATATATATATATATATATATATATTTATGTAGGTATTGTTAAGAGTAAAACAACCTTCACAAAAAAATACTTCGTTACGCAGAACACTTCGGTATTGTGGAATGGGAACTCTGTAGACACATGTTGTGTTCAACCTATAAGATTGTGAATTCCCGATTACTTAACTCTCAGCAAAAAAAGTCGGTACGAACTAAGCGCAACCTCCTGCCTGAAAAGTCTTCAAGAGGGACTCAACTGTTAAGGGTAACAAGAAGGTTGTCGTAACTCCCTCCAGTTGATGGGAAGTGTGAAACTTTCTTAGAAACGACTACAATAGAACAATAGGGTGAATTGGCTGGGCACATTTAATGTGGGGTCAAGTGAAGAGTGTTCAGCAAGCCCGTGTCACAGGCACGGGACCAGGAGTTCAAATCTCGGTGCAAACACGGAGGGACACAACGTCTGAATTGCGACTAGACATGGACTTTAATTTAGTGTTTTGTGTTCAAGTGAGTTACTCTGTTGCCATACCTGGGATCATAAGTAATTTTGAAATCAGAATAACCTCATTTCTTTCGTTGATCATGGTACGTAAACACTAATTCTGATCACTTTCACTTTCGCTGGTATAAAGTAAATAATTCTGTACAAGAAATCACGCTTCTGGAAGCGGTCTTCTGTTTTGGTCTCATCGATCATCCCTCAGCTAGTAAGTAATAATCACAGATTCTGTGATATTACCATGCTTCTCGTAACACTATGGAATATTTTGGGGCTTTTCTCATTAATCACGTTGAGCACGAGACACATTGACCAAATGCTTTGATTTCCATTCCACTTTCAAATGTTGTTTTTGCTCTGTGCGTTTTGACGATTATTGTCCTTCTCTAATTTATAGCATGAAAACCAAATCCAGTTTATTCATGAACCTCCAACGGTCTGCAGTTATTCTCCATCGCAATGTTTGTATCGATCATATATTCGTAGGTTTAGAAGATGGACCATACCCACCGTTGATTTCGGTTGACCATTGTAAGAACAGACACTGAACTGTGCGCACTTCGATGCGCAGGGACGCACGCTGACACCAGTGCAAAAAGCCCTCTTGGCCAGGTGTGATGAGGGCTGGAGAGCATGCATCCAGCGAACGTCAGAACGGCCTGATTTTTCTCTCTGCCCCTGAGCTAGCATTGATTGGTCGAATCCAATAACAAACAAACGGATGTGCATTTGTGATGAGCCAAATGAAACGCAATAATCATGATTCCCACATTTGTCTTCACATGGCGCACAACTGCTCGCTAACGCACAGCGCGGACTTGGAGTAAACGAATGACGGAGAGGCTAAGGAATCGTAATCGCACATACTCGCAAACAGTCATTTACACAACTACACACCTAAATTACCAAGGTTTGCCTGATGATAGTCGATTACTTTGTTTGTAGACTCAGTAATTCCCGCGTCCCCGTCGTACAGAATTTGTCCAAATGTGTTCGACTAAATTCCAAGACAGATCGTCTAGTTCCGCCCATAGAGGAGAACAATTTTCATGCACCCCTACCAAGTTGGTCACAGTGCAGAGAGGGGAGCAGAATGAAGGGGAAAGGCCAACCACCCATCTATACGGTCATTACAAATGAGGGTCGCACACCCCCATTTTGGCATTGCTTGCAATCAATCATTGAATGAACCCACATCGAGCAACTAGAACTCAAATAATATTTGTCATTCATAAAATAGTCTACCACATCCGTCTGTTCCAGACGTTTGACGGTACTTACAAAAATGAACGTTCAGCTGTCAACCGAACCGAACGAAATGGTGAAATTTTGTACACAGACATTGCAGGAAACTGTGGATGAAACAACTTTACTAAACCTGGCGAACAATATTCGAGTGCCGTTGACCGAAGCCACTAGGACGGCCTATGAAACATTCCAAGTCGAAGACAAACGGTCGTTTGTGGTAGACCTATCTACCAAAGGAACATGTGGTCATGACCAACTAAATCCACCATACACAATAGGACCACCAATGAGAGCACATCTCTCGAAACCATTGGCCTATTGCACTCCAAATCCTGTGCCAAACCTTCCAGAAAATAATCAAGTACACTTACTCGAGTATCGTGGGGCTCAGCTGGCTGCATTCACCGTAGAAAGCAGAGAACTGATTTGTCTGCCACAGGCATTTGAGCTATTTTTGAAGCATTTGGTCGGGGGTCTTCACACAGTGTACACGAAATTGAAGCGTTTAGAGATTATCCCTGTCGTGTGCAACGTGGAGCAAGTGCGCATTCTTCGTGGTCTTGGAGCTATACAACCTGGTGTGAATCGCTGCAAGCTGATTGCCCCGCAAGAATTTGACGTCCTCTATGCCGACTGCACAAATTCAAGGCAAGTCACTGCACGCTGAAAAACTTTGTGTCCCGATAGCTTATATATTATTACCTGAGAGAGGCCAGAACAAAACAAACGTGAAGAATGAATTTAGCATGATGTAAATAAGGCTCTGTAGTATTTGAACTAGGTAACACAAATGATCTGTTGCTTATTGTGTATGTAATTTTTGCTGTTAGGACAACATTATACCTTGTGAACTTTTGTTCTTATCTCAGCAATTAAACGACCTTTTCTTCACATCTAGTTATGAAAGCCATATTAGGAAGAGGCAGAACAATCTGTAAATTTGCATAAAAGTATTCAGTGAAGACCTTTTGGTACCATATTCCTACTGAGGAATATGGTACCAGAAATATATCCGTTGAATAGCACTAAATATGTTTTGGTGCTGCTTTGCTGTTTGTTACTCGTCACAGTTGAAAACTTATTAAGAAAATAAAACCGCTAAACTATACGTCATAGTGGAAATCACTCTGAACAAAAAAGGTTCCTTCCGAATGTTTTTACTTATGTGGGTGGTCTGCTAAGGAAGATGGCTTTAACTGACTGGGGGGGAGGGTGGGGAGTGAGGGGGGGGGGGGGCGGTGGCAGGAGTGGGGGGCGGCGGGCGCGGTGGAACAGGGGCGGGGGGCGGGGTGTGGTGGTCGTGTTGGTTGCGGGCGGGTGGGGCGGAGGGGTGGGGGGGTGGAGGGGGGGGGCGGATGGGGGGGACGCGCGGCAGGGGGGGGGGGGGATGCGCGGCGGGGGCGGGGGGCGTGGCGGGGGGCTGGAGGTGGAGAACGCGGAGAGGGCGGTGGGGGGAGGGGGGCGGGGGGGGGAGGGAGGGGAAGTGTGCGGGGGTCGGGGGGTGGGGAGGCGGGGTGGTGCGGGTGGGAGTGGTGGGGGTGGCGGGAGTGGCGGGGGCGGGCGAGGCGGAGGAGGGGGGGGGGGGAGCGTGGGGCGGGGCGGGGCGGCGGGGGCGCAGGCAGACGGGGGGGGTACGGGTGAGCGGGTGGGGGGGCGGGCGACGGGTGGGCGGGGAGCGGGTGAGGGGGGCGGGGGCGTCCGGGCGGGCGGTGGTGCTGCGGGGAGTGGGGGCCCGGGGAGGGGAGGTTGGGGGGGGGGGGGCCGGGGGCTGGCGGGGCGGGGGGGCCGCGGGCGGGGGGGCGGCGACAGGGGGGCGGAGCCGCGGTGGGGGGGCGGGGGGCGCGGGGCGGGCGGGCGAGAGGCACCGGCGGGGGGGCTGAGGGGGGGGAGGAGCCCGGGGGGGGCGGGTGGTGGCGTGTGGAGGCGGGGGGGGGGGGGGCGGGGGCGGGCGGAGGCCGTGGCGGCGGGCGGCCGAGGGAGAAGAGGCGGGGGGAGCAGGGGGGGGGGGAGCGGGGGCAGGGGGGGGAGCAAGCGCGGCGGGGCCGCGGCGACGCGGCGCGGGGCGCGGAGGGGGGAGCGGCGCGAGGGCCGGGCGGAGGGGAGGGGGGGGGGGGGCACGGCGAGGCGGCCGGGGGGTAGGGGCGGGGTGAGGGGGGGCGCGGGGGGGGGGGGCATGCGTCGGGGGCTGTGGGAAGGGGCGGGAGGCGGGAGGAGGGCGGGCGACGCGACGACAGGGGGCGGGTAGCGCGGGTATGTTAGAGGGTCGTTGTGGTTGGGCGGGGTGCGGGTGGGAGAGGGGGAGAGGTGGCGGGGGGGGGTCTGTGTGGCGGGTGGCGTTCGGGGGAGCAAGCAAGACGGGGGCGAGCGACGACCAGGGGTGCGCGCGCCGGGGGCGCACGGAGAGCGAGAAGGCAGGACGGGGGGGGCAGCTAGGACGGGGGAGGGTGAAGGTGGCGGCGGGGGGCACGGGGGGGGGCGGCTGGCACCGGGTACGGCGGCGGGCCGGGGGAGGACGGTATGGGGGGTGGGGAGGGGAGAGAGGGGCGGGGGGGGTGGCGGCGTGGGGGCGGTAGGGGGGGAGAAGAGAGAAGAGAATAGCCGGTGCGGAGGCGAGGTGAGACGGGGTCGAGGGGGGGGGGTGTGTGGTGGGGTGGCGAGGGGGATGATGGGGTGGGGGGTGAGGTCGGAGTGGGTGAGGGTTGGGGGTGGGGGGGGGTGGGTGGGGGTGTGTTGGTGGAGGCTGGGGGGTCGGAGGGGAGTTTAATGGTGGGTGGGTGGTGTGGTGATGTTGAGGGGGTGTGGTGGTGAGTGAGGGAGTGTGGCGTGGGGGAGAGCGTGGGACGGGGTGGGTGGTGGAGGAGGGGTGGGGGTGGGGTGGCGTGTGCGTGGGAGGGTGGAGGAGCGAGCGGGTGGAGGTGAAGGAAGGGTGGGTGTCAGGGGAGGAAAAGAAAGAAAAAGGGAAGGGGTGGTGGGTGGTGGCGGGGTGGAGAGGTGTGGGCGAAGACGGGGGGGGGTGGGAGGTAGGGCGGGGGAGGGTGGGGTGGTGGAGCGAGGTGGGGGACTGGAGGTCGGGGGGATAGGTGGTGGGGTGAGGGGGGGGGTGGGGGGGGGGGAGGGAGTGGCGGTCGCGAGGTGGTATGATGGATGTGTCGTGGGAGGGGTGGTGGGGAGGGTGGGAGATGTGGTGGCAGGAATGTGGTGGCGTGATGGGTGGGTAGGTGTGGGAGTGAAGGGTGTGGGATGGGAGGTGAGTGGGTAGTGGGGGAGGCGTGGGGTGGGGTGGGTTAGCTGGAGGAGTCGAGAGGGCGGGGCAGGAGAGGGATATAAAGGGTGGGTGGTTTGGAGGAGGGTGGTTGGGGGCGGGTAAGAGGGGCGGGGTAGGGTGGGGTGGGGGTGGTGGGGGGGTGGTGGGTGGTGGAAAGAAAAGGGTGAGTGGTCGGGTGGCGGGGGGGAGTGGGTGGATGAAGAGGAGAAAAAAAAAGAGAAGGGGGTGAGGGGTGGGAGGGGAGGGTGGGGTGTGTGTGGTGGGAGGTGGGAGGGTGGGGAGCGGGTAGTGGGTGGGGTGGACGGTGGTGGGTGGAGGGTGTGTTGCGGGTGGGGTGTGGTGGGAAGGGTGGGGCCTCATCCAGTTCGTTTTGCATAAGTTTATCGTGACTCGAAGTGTTCACTCTGAATTTTGCATGCACACTAATTAGGATCATCCAAAATAGGCGGGGCTCAGTAACATAATGCAGTAAATGGCGGAGATGGAAACATCAAGCTCGAGTCTCAGCATTGTGAAAGGGCTTTCCCCGAAAAACGTTCTAGGTGGGTAGGTCCAATGAACCTTCAGGTCATAACACGAAAGAACGACTGTGCTCGGCCGATCGAGGGCACACGTCCTCTCTGAGCGGTGTTTCTCTTTGGCATTTCAAAATATATTCCAGCTACAGTGGCTCTCTGACGCTTGCCGGCCCGACTCAATTAAGAGGTTTGTTAGTACAACCCGTTGTATGTTGCTACAACGTTTCCGTTTCTACTCTCTGCCCCTTCTGCGTTAATTCAATAATTTCGAGGTAGAGTGCTATGAGGAAATACCAAGTAAACCGTTTGAGCGATATTACATTGGCATCGAGTCACGACGAACTTATATCCAGACAAGTAAAAGTGTTAGTCGGACGTAGTAAACTGGAGATATCATAGATGACATTGTGACCATGAGAAACATTTAAGAGCTACCCACGAGTAATTGAGGATAAATGACGCTTTTAAGGTTGCTAGGCGTCAAGTTGATTATATGCGTGGAACATTTCCTTTGCTATGACCATCAATAAGTAATTTGGCCAATTTGACAAGTGAAGAAGAGACTTAGTTGCGAAAAATCCGGACTTCGGCTTAATTCGTGGCCCAGCTGCTAAAGCACTTGCTGCATGTGGTCATGCTGCTTCTACTGCTGAATCAAATCCAGCCGAAGTTTGGATTTTTCAAGATCTTTTTCAAGGTCTTTCCTAAGACTACGACCACATTTAAAGTCCGAAAAACTGACAATCATCGCACTTGAAACATTAATCAAAATTTCCGGTTTGATGAGCGAAATGTTTTCAAGAAAACCAGCTACCAATTACTCACAAATTGCTCTAAAATTATGGATACTCAATTGACCTCAATCATATTCCAACTCAGCAGATTTTCCTCTTTCTTTGACTTGATTAACTAACGATCTACAAACTTACCGAGGAAAGTATTTTAGTATCGTTGTTTGAAGCGATGTGGAGTTCTTATGAATTTCAAGGACCTCAGACTGATTGCTTCTTGCTTGTGTGTGAACGCCATGTCGTTGGTTCACTGACTGTAATAAAGATAGTCGTTTTTTCGGGACGATGTATGTAAGTTTTTTTTTACAACCTTTTCTAATTTTATTAGACTAAAATAAGTTATATTGTCGTTAGCGCAAATTCTTAAATTTTTCGCTCCCTATACTCCTCGCTTGTCCTTTTCAAATACGTGGTGCCGAATTACCAGGGGTTGTCGGTCATGACTGAGGACTGCAGTAGTCAGAGCTATTCGGTAGCCCAATTGTTTTCTGCCAAACAGTGGAACTGAATAACCGATTGAGTTTCTTTGCAATTCGTTGGCCTTCTCAAAAGATAACTGTCCAACTATCCATTTACGACGACAAAGCTCTTGGTCCAAAAAGAACAGATTAAAACAAGCCCCAAATGTGGTTACTGAAAGCAGTTAGAGTAACACACAAGCGGCTGATTTATTTCTCTGTGACAAACAAACGGAAGCACACATAAAATAGTTATAAATGTAAGGAGTTTCAGAGAATGTACGTCATGTCTGCATCACATGCAATGCACTTTTAAAATACTTATTGAAACGGCTCAAGACAACTTCGTCAAACAGTGTATACATCACACGAAGTGAAAGCACCTGACAGTTTTCTGTAGAAGCTATTCAAATAGATGAGTAAGTAATTTTTTGTTACTTGTCTCTTAAATTAAAATTCTTTAGAATATCATTAGCATAAAGGTTTCAAGTTTAATTATGTTCCAATTTTTATTGATGGGCCATTCATCTGTCTCGAACTTTCCTAAACACTGTCCTAATGTAACGTTTACACACAAATTATCTAATTCCATCCAATTAACTCTAAGTAGACGATCTTCACGGCAAAAATTCCTTCTCATTTATTCTGGTTACTTTGTTCCTTTATGCCCTGTGAAATGTTGCAAACACACAAGATCTCATTATGGAAGTTTGTTGCTTGCTCAAATTGATTCAAACAATTTGGCATTTTAACTCCAAATCTGAAAGTAGTTCTGCATAACCAATAATTCGATAAAAATGATTAGGCAGGCATTCTGTGTGCACCGAGAAAATGGTATAACTGATCGGTCCTACTGTGAAGAGGCTGATTTTCAGTTACGACGTTAAAGCTAAAAGACAACACATTCCGTAAACCCATATGTAATCACCAATAAGTTCAACATATTCAAAGAAAGTATTGCCGAAATTAAAACATGAACTCGAAACTATTCTATACCACGATAAATTTCACAAGTGCATCAAGTCTGAGTGTATGGCATACACAATGACTGTGGTATTCTGTGACACCCAAACATTTTCGGCCTATCTTCCCTTGGTGAACCTATCACTGTTCCTTAATCTCCCAAGCCACAACGTCGTTTCCTCCGTCTTAACGTGTGCTAGGTGGACACAAAAATTAAAGTAAATTAAAGGTAACAGTAAGTACAATGTATTATTAAGCGAATCGTGTTCACACATCAATGCGATGACAGATTGATTCGGACATATCAGCTAAGTAATAACAGACTAAAGTTAAAGATAAAAAAAATCCTCGATCATTGCAATCAAAAATTGGAAGACTCCCCACTCACCCTCCTCCAGTTTAAAAAATGCAATAAGACCAAACCGCATCAAGTGCTGCGATGAATGAATGGGCGAACTGAGTAGAAATGACAACATGGTGCTTGTCGGAGAGTTTACTGCATGATGAGGCACCACTTTGAATGCTTAGGGAGTAATCAAAAACAAAATACATAATTATTACTTTCTTCTAAATACGCGACAAAAATAGCGGAATCGGACGCAAAATGTAAGATAGTGTCGCACTTAGTTTCAATAAATAAAAATTCATACTTACCATGAATGAATAACTAAATCTCTTAACTGCAGCTTATAACGATCAGGATCATGAGGTACAAACATAAGGACTGTGTAGTAAGTCAACCAGCTGGTGACTTCAAAGGCGAAACTATGTGAGCGACTGGACTTACCACCGCGCCTTAAGTGTCATAGTAACACATGTGGCCTAAAAGGAGAAGTGCACCTCTGATGTTCTTGTTCAGTAGGCTGGCTAATCCGTGGCAGAACGAGGGTAGGTGGGTCGGTGAAGCATTGTAAGGCGGGTTGTCTGGCTAAACACTGACCCACCAAAGCAGCTAGGCATGAATTAAAACGAGAGCAAGATGTTTGGATCGTTATGTCACTTGAATTTACACACAGTTTACCATAGTGGGAGAAATTCCGAAAGTAAACAAATTCCGACTTCTTGCTGTTGAACATTTGAACGATTTGTCTAAACGATCACTGGGACTGGGCAACGCTAGGAAAACGGCTCACCCAGACTCACATGGTGTTTATTTTACAGGAGACCCAATTGTGAACAATCTAGACTTCGGGTGGACTCTAACGGGTAGCAGGAACATGCCCCTAAACTGCAAGTGTTTTACTAGCTAAGCTTAGAAACCTCGCTGGAAGCTTAGAATGTCCAAATTTGGACGTAATTATCTATCTTTTCTATTGTCGTATCAAGTTTACTAAACAGTCCACGGAGGAGACCATCCCACAAGATTTATCAAGCAGTTCACACTAGTATCCGCCAACACTGCTGTTGAACGTTGGAAATTTATTGCTGATATACAGTGTATTAGTGTGTTAGTTTATGAGACGCAGACGATAAGCGCTGAAATTCGGCTGAACTTGAATCGGCAAAAGAGACGGCATATCCTTGCGCAACAAGCGCTTTATCAAGTAAGCTATAAAGCGGTAAGGTTAACAAATTACACACTAACTGCGTACACGCCACTTGCAAACATATTCTGTTTGCTTTCATCCAAAAGTATGGCGGCGGAAGTTCTATTTGTTATTACATCAAAAGGTTAACTTCAACTCGAACCGAAGGCCACCCATACAGATTACATATACTCCTCTCTGCATACCACTACGGACATATTCATCGTTGTCCAGAATGATAAAAGGACCTTTGTACAAGAATGCCGACAAAATGGAAGAAATATATACTCGCTAATGAGAATAATAACTTCCTTGATTAAAACAAAATTCTTTGACGCGATGTCTCGCTTTCGTGTTGCATAAAATTTAGCCGGCACCTGTAGCATGTTGTTCTTTTTATCCAACTGTCCAATTTGTCAACTAATCGTTTAACAGAAGTCCGGAGCTTGGCTCACTTCAAACTGACCACCACCCACACTTGATAGTGGCCTTTGCATTTAGATAAGCCAGTCGGCTAGCTCACTTTGAACGGAAGCTCTAGACTTCGGTCCTGCTTTTATTAGAACTCATCAATATTGGATATGTTTGCATGGACCGGCATTTGTCCTCTGATCCTCGTGGCTGTGAGATTAGCCTGTGGAACACAGCGCCAGCAACAGTACAATAGGCATAGCCGAATGAACATATTAAAAAGTGAATGAATAGTGCTTAGTTTGTCCAGTCAAAGTCCCGATTGGATCCTAATCAAATGCCGACCTAGATCCCAGAGTTTATAGTAATGACTAGAATCATGCTCAGTTGATTCAATAAAGACAGTAGCCTTAGCTTAACTGAGAAGTCCTGTTGACGGGGTTGAACTGAACACGTCGATTCTGTTTGGTCTTCTTTGAAAATGAGCATGCACTACTGATAAGAGCGAAACCTGAGTTTTAAGCTTCTTTTCGAAATGAGTTAGCCGAATAGCTTATCTAAATGCGAAGGCTGCGATTAAGCGTGGGGTAGACTTCAGTATGAAATTATTCCTTTACTAACGTTATTTGGGTAGCATATGTGATAACGTGAAAATGATGATTACCATGATTTATCAGATCAAACTGAAACGAAAAACAAAATTTTATTCGTCGTGGTTATGTTTGCACTCTCTGTTAATTCCATACGTTTTGAAGTGGTTAACTAACAAAAAGCCAAGCCAAACTCTTAACGTTTACCGAAGTCTGATGATACCTCCAGTCACTAAGGTCTTGTTTACATACCGAAACCACCTTACCAGTTTGCCTAGCAGTTTACCTTAGATAGTGAGTAATAGGGCAACATTGTTAAAAATGAAACGCTCCGTTTGTAGAAAAAAAGTTCCCAGTTTCGGCCAGATTCGAACCAGTGACGCGAACCGCACGTTGATGCATGGTGTAGAAATTAAAATTGAGCCAGAAGCGAGAAAATTTCACGTCAAGACTCAATCTGTGCATTACGCACCTTCCAAGTCATCCAGTGGATGATTTGCCGACAGAAGGCTACCTCAGGCAGTCAAAAATTATGCCTACTAAACAGTTGTCGAACATCATTAATATCTTACTGGTGGGTAGTATGACAGTTTTGCCTGTTATCACGTGCGAGCCATAAAATGATCAAAATAGTTAGTGAACGATCATTCCTAATTATGAAAGCTGATCTGGCTCGTCCTTATTCTAAGAGCTGTAGCTTTGTATCGGAAAATCTTGTTATCAGTAAGTAATATTGATCGCATTTTGGGAATTCAATACCTAGTAAGTTACTATAGCCCCAAAACGGTATGGATGACTGGCATGTTCGTATAAGAAACCATTATGTTAAACAAACAAATCTGATTCTAAGGGTTAATAATTCATTGTTTACTGAAGTAATTACGCACCTTTTTATGCGGTTGCAATACAGATATGATCCGGAAGCCATAATTTCCTTACAAACCGACGAAACTGAGATAAACATCATGCAGGCATAGATCAAAAGTTCCTTTCGTCATAACACGATTTAATAGTGATAAGTTTGTCTATCGATAATCTGTTTTTTTCCTAATCAGATAGATGAGTTGCTTTTTGTGAAAACTTTCGTCTAATTCACACCATTCTAGACCTGTCT
>LOND01001189.1:57649-97256 GCA_014220965.1 Paragonimus kellicotti | reverse complement strand
CACTTGTGGTTTCACTCACACACCACATATCCGGTGTAAACCCGAAGGAATAATAGTAAGCTATGAAATCACTGCTCAAGTGCATAGGCTTAAACAAGAGAGGATCAACTGGATGGATAACAGGCTGAAACCGTAAATAGAAAGAGATGTTCAAATCGAATATGTTGCATAGTGCAGTGGTGTGGGGTATAGATAAATGACTACCGCCTAACAAAAGAAGGGTACACAGTTGAGTATTAAGTTGTATAATACGAATAGGCATAAACAGGAAAATGATTAGAAAATAGACAAGCCAGGAGACTCACGTACAATACAAAATAATGTCCAGATTGATAACAGTGTGGATAACAATATCCAGATGTATGCTGTGTTGCAGGGACAGGATCACGTGGATGCGATGTGGAGCTGTACAGTTGTGGTGTAGCTCACGTCCTCGTGTCCGTTGGCTTTGCGCGTTGCTGACTTGTTCACCGTCCGAGACTTGGTGTCAGAAGTTGTCTCTGCGAGTTTAGTCGCCTTCATGTGCGTGCGTCACATGCGTGTGTTAACGCGCGTGAGTTGGCTCAGTCGATGCGCGTCAACAGTTCTATAACTAGGTCTTCGCAGTTATGTTGTTCCGACTGACCTGTCTGAAACAACAAACCCCCTCTTGAAGGATGATAGATGGTTCCTGCTGGACGTAGACATTCTATAGTGGTAGCTACACCAGCGGATGGTTCTGCTTAACGACTCATCCAGCTCACTTTTTTCTAACTCAATGAAAATGAACAAAGTAACTTGTGTAACTTCTATTGTGATGCACCTACAGGTTATCGTGTGCCCCCTTGTTTTTCATGGGGAGTATAAAAAGAAATTGCATGACTCTGTTAAGGCTTACTTAGATTTTTATACGGATCAGCCTTGATTACCACAATGTATGCTGCCACTGTTCCCCGAAACACACTATTAAGGTCACAGTCAAACAAGGTTTCAAGCGAAGAATTCTCATAGTTCTGTCGGTAGTACCAGCAGGTCAAATTCAGAAATCCTATCGCCGTCCCCATCATCTAGAATTATTCATGAGATGATATTAAGTGTCAACTGAAACCTTGAGAACCATCCAAAACTACCAGCCAAGTCCGAACATTATTGTTTCCCATTCAGTTCAGATCAGTTCTCTTTCATCAAGACACCAGCGTGCCCGTAATGTGTGCATAACTACTGGGAAACGCATTACTATGGGCTGATTTTTAAAATTTCATAAGGTCAGACTTTTTCAACCTATGTCGAGCCGATAAACGAGTTATTTGTGTTGGGGGTAAATTTTTAGCAACAGTATATTCACCTCCTTTAGCAAAGTAGTTACTGAATATTTGAGTATAAACGAACGGCTTATAACCAGACAGTTCCTAGTCACGCTCAGTAGTTAGAGATATTGAGTGTCTTTAAACTGAAAATAAGATATCCGCAAATATTAAAAAAGTTGATCAACAAGGAACTAGTTTTAGATTATCTGTAAGTGTTAGTAGATTTTAGCTCCACATAAATTTACTATCACTCACAACTGATCGCAGCTGTTACGTTCTCATAGAATTTCCAGTGAGCCTTTTAAAAAAAAGTATTTTGGCCAAGTTTCTCTCCTGTTACATCTCATCAGTAGTGCATATACCTGCCTCAATTAACCAAGTCATTCAATCCATCCTGTACCACGACATCGGTTAAACCTCCGGAATGCTCGGTGCCGTATTTTACATCGTCGGTAAATTTAAGAAGAACGGTATATAGAGAATCAGACATTGAAACTGTCTGTTTGGGAAGAAAAAGTATGATATCGTGGTGTCTTGGAAGACCCAAAATTCGGCGAAAAGTGGAGCTCATCATAGCGGGCAAAATGATTACGATTAAGAACAACTAATAATACTAAATTAACAATTGCATATCATGATCTTGAAAAACCTGCAGAAGTTTGGTTTTGTTAACTTTGCTAAAAAACGCCGGTGTAGTCTCACAAATGAACGCGAATTGTCCGAAATTTCTTATGAAAAGAGAATGGAATACACTAGGCAAACAAATGCATTAACAGAATATTTTGACTGATGGTAAACAACGCTGATAGCGTGAATCAGTATTATCGAGTTGACTCACAATATGTTTAAACAGCAACCTTTCTGAAAACCTTCTGTGCCGTCGAGTTGCACGCTATGGAAGGAAACCTTGAAGTACTTTCACTAATGGGTCTTCAGTCGTCAGCAACCTAGCACTCTATAAAACACCGAGAAACCAGGCAGCTTAAAAGTTGAACCAATACTTCGATTCATTCCTTTAGCACACTAGAGGTATACCATTCCATCCGTGCAATGTGGCCGGGTGTTTCGCGGACTTCCAGTAATCCCGCAGCTGGTTCTAATAACAATCTAGTTCACAACACAATATATATATTTTTTGAGATGGGATAACCTAGATTGTATTTTCCTCTAGTATACTGTTGATGAGAAGCCAAGGGATGAATCGTGGGAACGTTCTACTATTTTTACTTTTTCCACATTCATCATACTTAATCGAACTTGACTTTCCTGTTTACCCGTCTGTGGGAGCAGAATCTCGACCAGCCGTAACGTATCGTACCGTTTGAAATGGACTAAAGTGAAACTATTAGCATGTAATCCAAATCGGGAACCAACGTTCGGTGTTGAACGTGTATTTGGTGCAGTCTCATAAACGACTGGCCTGTGAGATCAAAAGGAAGAAACATATTCTATGACTGGATAAGTTTTTGTCTATCCTGTATCTTCATGTCGTCCGTACATTCATACCACGTGTAGACATCATCGTGAACTGCTGACCAGTTTCACGCAAGTCATGTAATACAGAATGAAAATAGTCCTTTTGTAGGTTGTATCAAGCTGACTAGGCGAATTTTGTGTCCTTTGCTCAAGTTTTAGCGCTGTTCATCTAAGAGCTCACATAAATAATGAAACATTCTCGGTTCTAATTTGAACAAACTGCAAGTAAGGTGTTCCAATCAGACAGTGCTGGATAGGACGCAATGATACTTCACCGGATAATATACAGAAGACTCTATGTTATTGATCATTTAAGTATATTCAAGTTGTCAGAAACAATGCTGCCCATTGCTATGGAGATTCATTATATTTTTCAAAACATCAAGCAGATCTGTGTCTATATCTAACACTTTTTCAAAATGCACGTCATACAAAAGGACATCAACGGAACATCTGGCATCAACTACCTTGTCTTCGTAAGCCTCTCCTCTATTTACTGCGTTGAAAGAGAGACATGGGACAAAACTTCCATGACTACTTCATCATTTAGAATGGTAGTCAACTGAATTGATAAATTTTGTTGCCAGCTAATCAACATTTGCATCTGGTTAAACAATGGAAACAGAAATACTCGGCGAACTTGACCAAGTTCAACGGATTAATCAGATGAAACAGTTATTGGTTCATTTACAAAATGGAAATATGAATTCAACGTAATCACCCGTAGAAGTAAACAGCTCAACTAATCATTAGTACATTTTTACTATCGCACTCATTAGAAGAAAGTTTTCATGAATATGAAAAAAGTCGACTGTAGCATACGAGAATAATCTAGTGGAAATATAGTTTCTTGGTATAAATGTCGAACAAGGTGAGGAATGGTAAAACTCCCTGTTGCACTGAGATGATTTTAACAGACGCGTTCAAGATAGATTTCATTCGAAACCGGATAACAGCAAGGGATGATAACAGTAAGTATAGTTTTGTTTGAAGTCTCCTCGCAAGTACCGATAGGTTTCGCTAGAATAAAACCAAAAAGATGAACATTCAATACCGTTAACCTGAAGGAGACACCTCGTGTGCACATCGATTAGAACTTCAAATTCATTAAAACAAGCATTGACACGGATAAAAACAAGTGAGCAGAACAGCCGATGTGAATGAACACATATAATTTATAACCAATCTCTGAGACGTTAACAACATGTTTAACTGGTTTCAAAAACCATCAAACATCTAATGCCAACGAATACAGAAATTGTATTTGATCCCTCTTAATCGGAAACTGAAAGGATAGTTTACAAACGTTACCTAATCAGAGTGAAGTGGGTTGCCTTCCTTCATATAAAGGGTGGCGCAACCTGCGAGAAAAATCGACGTATGAATTTTAACAAAAAACAATGCGTCCTGATATTTTTCAAGAGTAAGTCGTGAACTGTCTGAGGGAATACTAATCGTGCGCATTATGAAAAACAATCAGTAATTTGTAGGCTGATTACAATTGATTTCATAAGCTTTTTAAGACCTTATATTCCCAGGTTCTAGCTAAAATGTGTGCACTTAGTTCATATGATAATCCGTATTCTAGAACAGTCAGTTTGTCGACAACACCGCGCTACAGTTATTTGTTTATTGATAAAAGCGGAAAGCTAACAATGAGCGTGATGATTACCCTGATATCGTTGGTTTGATACGTGACAAACTGGTAAGTTCTGCTTGCCACAAAAACCACCAGAAACTATTGTGCATTAGGCAGTACTGTTTCACATCTCCCGAGCAAACTAGTTTACCTACTGTCATTTGCAAAATGCTTGTATTTGGGAATAAACTATTGCTAGGTTCCCATCTGTCAGTCGTGTATTTCTACTTCGTAGAGATTTGACTTGGATTTGAACTGGTTCATTATCTACTGTGAATATGCCTATTTGGGCCATCATAGTGCGGCATATCGAGACTGGCCAAACAAGGTGCCTAATGAGGAAAGTACGAGATCTAACAGAACACCACCGTTGTTTTGTATCAGCGTACCAAATCGACTGATAAAGGGCACAACCTGATTACGATTCAAGAAGTAATCATAGAGCTGACTAAAATATATACGGTCAGCGTTGAGAGTTTTAAGGCCTAGTGACGAACGTATGCTCTCGAGGTTATTGGCTCTATTGTTGTAATCCACGAGACAGATTAGAACGTTCATATTGTAACATCCAGAAAAGAAGGCATAGGTTATATCGGTTAAGGAGGTAGTTCAAGACTTGAACGAAATGTCCGTTGAGGTTATTGATTTTTTCAACAGCTAAATGATATCTCTACTGACAGCTTTTTGAATGGAGACTTTTCTAGAACCTCACTGAAGTTTTAAGGGCATGCGACTTGTCGATAGCGTAGGAAAACAGCCCTTAAGATGGGGTGGCGAAGAAGAACCACCAGGTATCAAGCAATTGTATTTAAACGAAGCAAACGCAAATGTGTGGCGATCGGTACGCCAGGAATTAGGAAGGCGTTAGTTTAGAAATCAAGTGGAAAAATCATCTGATCAGGGAAAACCTTCATGTTACCTCTCTGGTACACTAACCTTAAAAATTCAAACGTTAGAGGCTAATTAAAGAAGACAACGGAATCAGATACTGATTCAGATGAGCATCAACTACAACTTCAGGGCGATAATCGTGGACTCAAGATCGATCGGTCACATCACTGAGTTGTTTTTATATGTTTCAAATATCACGGCCATCCTGGTTTTCAAAAGGTACACAGAATTAGGATTGGTTGTGCACGTAGAGTCCAGGTTCATTAAAATTTTCGGGACCTTTGGTCTTTAACTCGTTACTAATCGTATATGATTGTTCTCCCTATCT
Organism: Paragonimus kellicotti; assembly: GCA_014220965.1. NCBI lineage: Eukaryota > Metazoa > Platyhelminthes > Trematoda > Plagiorchiida > Troglotrematidae > Paragonimus > Paragonimus kellicotti. The sequence goes on along the minus strand of LOND01001189.1, from coordinate 91,636 downwards.
TTGGAGCTCTTTTATCTCGGGTGATAAGGGCCAAGAACGTTTTACACATCAAATATCAAGTGGACAGCACTTGACGAATCATAATGATAATTAGGTAAACCCGTTATTCTGGAAAATCGTACTAACTAAAGACAGCAAGTTTACTGGAGCCGAGCCTGTTCCATACGTGTGGCACATTTTCTAGATGTTTTAAAGAAGGCCTATATTATGAACAGAACACCAAAGTATAAATCGGTGTTGAGCCGTGCACTAAATAATGTGAGGCAGTGATAAAACTTTGGCTAGACACATCAACTGAGATAAATTTAGAAATCTGAAACAGAGTCGCGGATAGCGATATCTGCATCTGGATTCACTTTTCACGGTGACCGAAACCGAAAGAAGTATGCAGGCATGTGCGACTATAAATGACAAGCATCACACCAATTGTGGTTCTGTCTCCATACCTGAATCTGGTGTATAGCAGAAGAAATAAAATTACGGGATGTACCATTGGTGTGTGTTCCTGTCCAATAGCCTTCACTAAGAGGGTTCATAGTAATAACTTTTGAATGCTACAGCTGACAAACCAGGGTTGTACCGAACCGGTCGAAGTCTACAAAGATAGAAATTTGGTAATATTTCAGACGACATACTAAATATTTACCGATCGTTAACTCCACATATGTCATGACATACCTAAGTGCAAGCCACAAAGTAATCAGGGCCTTACAAGTGTGGTGAACAATAACGTGCTGGCTGTAAGAAGAACCGATCACAAACTGGGGACACGCTGAAGGCCGAGACGAATCCATGTTTTAAAAGCAACTAACACAAACAGATAGTCGGCAAAGCTTGCGCTAGCTTGAGCACAATCTAGCTCTGCGGTAGACTTAGCGATGACTATAACTCCGAAGTCACCGTGCATATGTAAATTACGAGGTTAACGCAATTTACGCGAATGTAATTGGGCGGGAAAGACGAAAAAAGAACACCCCCTATTGTAATCACCCTTCTCATTGAACTTATCTAACCGACACATACGCATGGACAATTACTACGTCAGTATCTTTAAGGCCGTAAGACGATGGTTGGTTAAAAAAGTTCATTTATCTGTTTGCTTACAGACCCTAATGTGAATTTGGACCGTAACAACTAAGAGTGTATCGCTCTCCGTTTTGCCGTAGTATGCTAATACCTTTTACGGTGATTACCATTAGCTTTGTTCGGCCCAGAAAGGCTTACATCATCAGGAGGACGACCACTAGTTGCACACGCCATGGTCATCATCATAACCACAGCCAAGATCCTGATCGGAAGTTTATGCGGCTCGGGCTGTCGCTGATCTCAACAGTGACATGAAATATCCTGGAACAAGAAAACCTTTCTAAAAAGATTAAAAATAACTAAAAACAAGATTAAGCAGAACAACTAGAAATAGTACGAATTCAGGTACGTCAATGACTGTGGCACACTGTCATCTAGGCTGACATTTCTCACCAGCGATTTGATTGACCACAAGGACCCCAGCCAGGTAGGCAACACCTACCGACTTTGCTGAGTGGAGACATGCAATTATACTTTGTAGAGACACTCTTGGTTTGCCACGTATTCCAACTATCTTGCTATTTATTTCGACTGTTGGCATCATTGCGATTGTTTGTATGCATGTCTGCATTTTTCTCGTTTGTTCGACCCTTCAAACAATTTCCGGTCGCTTGCTACTGGTTGGTCGTGCTTTGCTTTGTCGTGCTTCGCTTACATCTCGCTTTCCCAGTCTACTTGCAATAAACGTCGTCGTCCATTATTTCGGTTTTCTGGTTTAATCATTGTGGAGAATAGGCACGGTTCTAGACAGAAACGTTCCAGTCTTCTACAACCTGTGCGGCATATCTAAAAAGAACAGACCATGCACCTCTGGATATTTAACTATCATTTGACTTTGTCACTGTCACACAATAATCATTTATTTACAGCTCATTGACCGTTAACCAAAAGTAATATGACAAAGCCATGCTGGACGTCGACAAACCTTTAAAGTTGTGCGATATTTTCCCCCCGTAAAGATGACTACTTGCAGCATATATTGTGGTGTGTACACGGTAAAATCTCCGCCGATCTGGATAGCTTCATTTTATCAGTTTTTTTTTGGCAGAACATTCCACCTTAAAGCTTTCAATCCCCTCATACGGTTACTAGTTTTTGGAAGACCGGTCATATGCCCCACCGACACTCCGCGTCAATCCGAGAGAACGAACTACATTTCTTCATCAAGATTAAGTACACTGTTCTGGATTTCCTAAGGTGGCTTCCAAGAAGCTTACAGCTGTGACGATTAAACCGGAAGGATCTGCGTTATTAGATGTGTAATTTGTGATGCACACGTTCTCGTAGTATCGTTGTAATACGACAACAACCCAGGACTAATAGGTCCTCAATGGAGTAAAGTTATTTCCAGTCATGTTTAGTGTCTATGGTGGTTAAGCGAGACAGGTTAGAGAGTAGGCGGTGTAACGTTCGCGTCAGTCTACGTGTTTGCTGACTTTGAGTAGGATCGTACAGAAAGAATGTTGGACCACTGTAAGTTTTACGAGTAATGTGGTGACGAATCGGTCACCAAGGAACACGAATCCTTGACTGCCAAGCGGGACAGCAAGTCATTACTCACCACGTTGCGAACGCACCTACAGAGATGTGACCATATCCAATGTTAACCTTATTCCTCCCACGATATCTTCTTCATTTGCATGTTGAACTCTGTTTTGTTTATTTTACAGCGCTCAACTTCACTGTTTGCACTACCGCTTTGTAAGGCACCAACGAATACCGGTTAATTTCCATGCACAAACTCCACTTGGTTGTAATTTATATATTTTCGACAACCAGAACCAGGTTCATCCGAGCAGACCATTATTATTCTATGCTGTTCCGTCCGAATCAAGAGGCTTACATCTGTCTTAGTAGATTGCGTACAACTGTTGCTCAATATAGATTCTACAGTGTTTTATGTGAGTTGGGGAGGTACAAGGTAAGAACAATCCCCTTTGTCACCCTCCAATCCATGATCAAACAAAGACTATGAGGTGAGATTCATGGAAATATTCAGTAGATTTGTATCACGGTGCACTCACGCTAGGAATGTGAAATGAACAGTGTCCAGGATAACCATTTACAGACCATAACACACTATATTTTTGGTTCCGTTACCGTGTGACTACAAGCAATCGTGCGTGTTCCGATTATCCAGATGCTGTTGGTTCATCAGCCAACAATCAGGAGAGCGCTACGCAACTCAAATTTGTGATAAACGTAATGTGATAAGTGCAGCACTGTTTCATATCGTTTAACCGACTGGTTTACTTATCGTTATCTGTAAAACTGCTTGCAGTTCGAAATCAGATAAGTGTATCTGCAGCTCCTGGTCTTCGAAGCTAGCGTTCTGGCACAGGCTAGTTCACTAAGTGTTGTTACTTCGGTGAGTCTGATTACAGCAGAATGCCAATCAGACCTTGTCCAGAATGTTCACACTTCAGAGTGTGATCCTCTGACATTAATAAATTGACCACGGTTTCGAAAGACTTATAAGACGGTAGCAAAACTGATTTAGAGGGTAGATCATTAAAAATTGTTGTTATAGAAACTAGGGAAGCGGCTCTTCAATAATCTTTTCTCCACAAAAGTTGGATCGTTCCCGAAAAGACAGGATGCTATAAAAGAGTGACTAACACAAAGTTGGTATATACCACCCTATTCAGTACACCTATATAAGGAGGATACTATCAGCCATGTGAACGTCCTCTCTAGAGCAGTGTTGTTCACGGTCATTCATCGAGGAATTTATACGAGCACTGTATCTTTTAGTATCATCTTCTTATCCTCCAGTCGAAAGCAACAATTTTCTTAAAACCGAGTACGTTGCAGAAGTAGTAGGCTGAAACTTTTTTTGATAGTTGGAAAAGTGGAGATGTTGTTCGTAGCTCGGGTTGAGGATTGAGGTATTGGGATGTTCACCGAACTTGACATTCAGGTGACGAACACTTACAACCTAACTGCCTGAAACTTCTTCATTTAGGAAAACAATGTGTAAAATGGGAAGAACAGCGGCAATCAAAATAAACGGTCATCTGTAAAAAAAAAGCAATAAGGCGTGTAGACGCCGTTTTTTTATGAACTCAAATGGGCAAAACTCCAATGAACGATGTGAGTATAACGAAACTCAAACCACCAAGTTGGCCATTTTACTCTATACCCTGGTGTTCCTGTACACTTCACAAGATACTATATCCGTCGATAATTTACGTGGTTGACATCGTGGACAGAGAAGTAAAGTCTACAACCCAGTCCCCATAAAGAATCCAACACATACCCTTGATGTCTAAAGTAATGTTGTGAACATGGTAAACCCTCTGCTTGAGCAGCTGTCCACTGCTAAACAACCGTTATAGCAAATCCAGACACTATTTTCGCATTGCTGGCGTGTCTCCATATCTATTTTCATTAGTGCAACGCTGAGTTTCTTGTTAACATGTCCCGTAAAATATATGTAAGGCATTCTAATTGTCGCTCCTAGTATCCAATCTTCCTGATGCTGACAACAGTCGTTAGATTCAGCATGCCGATTGTTCTTTTTTACTTACGACACCCTACTCATTAGCGACACTGTACGTTATACAACACTTTTCCCATTCTCGGATTCTTAGGCTTCGTGTTACCTATTGATGCATTCTCTCTCTGACTGACGTAAAGTTGGCCCCTGACTCGCCGAGACTTCCCGCCCTTATGGTTGCGGCCTGACAATTCACAGCCATTTTATCGACTCGTCTCGCCGTACTGCTGGAGCCCGCCTAGAAGGGACCTTATGCGGACTTTTCTGTTTAGGTAAAAGCTTCCATGAGTCTGGGCGCTGACATCTTTGTTTCGTTGATTTCGATAGTTCACTCTCCCTTTTGGACTAAAAAGTCAAGCCTTACCGAACTGTAAAGATACTGATTGCACTCTCGCGTGCGCCTAGGAAGTTTCTAGATACCGTTTAGTCATTCTTCTTCCGGCGAATAATTCTCTGGTGAACTTACTGAATTGTGGTCACTGGTAGTCTATATCAAATGTAAGGGAAGGTTTCATGTGGCCTTCAAGACAGAAACTAAACGGGTTAGTAACACCAATGGTAGGATAGAAGGTTGGTAACCGTCCTTTGGTTGTTCGTTTGTTGGATTTGATGAGCCGATTCGTCTGTGAGTAACATCGTATTTTTCGTTGTTCGCAAATTCCCCGTTGCTGCCTGCACGTACGAGCTTCTGGTCGCATATAGCACGGTTCCTGATTCATCAGACTAACTTGTGATGTGCCGTGGCTTACCACGGCGTGCGTCATCACCATAGTTCTCACTGTAGATGCCTTCTCATCTGAAACGTCGGTCATTCCGATCCATCAGGTAACATTTTCTGTCATTACCAGAGCGCACTGGTTACCGTAAACGTTTGCTAGAAGTGAACCCAAAATACTCACTGACCAGTTATCAGAGTCAGTCGTTGGTCAGGTGAGCTGTTGGGCTACCATGCTGTCGTCCATTAGTAACTGACATTGTTAGCATGCAGATACATAAGCAACCATATCATCGTTCATTTATGGTCAGTATGCCCTGTAGTTCAGTAGATCGTGCGTTACACTGCATCACATGTATGTCATTTCATGGTTACGTGCTGAGTTTCCTTTTCATTTATCTCAAAAAGACTACCACATGGAAATTTATACCACTGTGATATTCCCACACCGTTGAGACTAATGTTTCTTCATAAAATGCAGTTATTTTCAGCTCCTCCATCCTAGTATTTGTTAGGATCTTTGCACTTCTATACAGAGTAATAATCCTCTGAATAATCACGTATTTACGTTGTGGAAGCAAAAGCCGTTGTATTTTATGTCGCATTATCAAATTGTTAAGTCGAAAAATCAATCTGGTGAGCGCTCCATCTACTTGCTCTTCACAGGTACGTGACTGATCGTGACACAACATTCTTGTAGGTACGTTGGCCATCTGACTGACATGACTCTCAGGCTTTTGCAACCCCGACTCTCATCAGAGGCATTTAATTTGGCTACAGGTGACATTGTTAACCTAATAGGTACGGCCTCTGCATATTCAGTGCACACAGGATTAAAAAACCATCTTTATCAACGCTAGAATATATTTGTTACGATGATACTGAGTCTGCTTGTATCTTCGGTTGTTCTTCCCATTTATTTCAGTTTTAATCAATGGTCAGTAGTTATGGTACACCAACATCGATAAACGAAGTGCCAGTTTGTCTGGCTCAATTCCTATCGCACGAACGTTGCAGAGTGCTATGTCGTGACTCATCGCAGATTCGACTAGTGGACACTGGATCATAGTATGGTGGATTATCAAGCGGGAGGTGAGAGTATTCCAACACTTGGCGGAATACCTCAACGCGGGGGGAGGTCCGTCCAAAAGCCCACAGCGAGCAGATCGGGGACAACGTGGGCGACCGGATGAGTCATCGCTCGACTGGATCGGATCAACGGGCGAGGCATGGCAGGCAAAATAGGATGGATGACCTGATCGGGGGCGCGGTTATTCCAACAAAGGAATATCTCGACACGGCCGCGGAATACAGTCAAAGCCCACAGTGGATAGATGCGGACAACACGAGCGACCGGACGAGCTATCGCTCAACAAGATCAGACTAATGGATGAGGAGAAGCAGGCGGAAACCCCACCGATAGAAGGCGTCAATCCACAATGAACCGCGCAGAAGCGGACACGACGAGTGAGCGGAAACCGGGGCATGATTGTGGACTGCAATGATGACTCAAACGCGAGCGCGCGCGCAGCATTTACGATCGTGTTTGACAATAAAGATTGTGCTTTGTTGAACGCCTTCTCGCGACAGTAGGAACAATGCACACTGAAATAACCAAATTAGAGGGGCTGCACAGTAGACCTACTCAAAATGAATATCTCCACCCAGTGTTCTAGCGGAGATTATGTGCCACTGAACCCCTTCCTGCAATTCGTGCAGTTTGACCATGTGTACACTACACGTAGAGATGAGGTGCTAAACAGAACGTAGCAAACATATAAATATGCGAAGAAAAACTGGTGAGAAAGTACCGAGAACACAAGGTCACCACACAGGAGCTGATGGTCGCGTTTGAGTGCTTCCACAGCCAGATCAAGCACTAGTCAAAGGTCCGCAGACACACCTATGTCAAAAAGATATTTTGCTTAGCCAATATTCTGGTCGATCGGGCACCAACGCAGCAGAAATAATAACTCAGTTAGAATACGCTCCGGTCCAGACAGATATATTAACCATCAGCTACCGTCTGCAGCCCAAGCAGCTGACGGACGCAGGTACGGTAGCATTACTATACACAACGTACTGTACTTACTTGCCTTACAAAACGCTCATGTCCTCATACAAGCAGTACATGATCTAAAACAGTGAGATTTCTAGTGTGTCATTGGCCTGTCTGACCTAGTATTCGTCAGTGTGAAACGTTCGCCTGGGTAGCATGCTTGGCCACGATGAGCGTATCCTGACTACCGCGAATGACATTCCTAACGAAAGGAACAACAGGACAGATGCATGCGAATTGCCCTGCCGCCTGCTGATATCAAATATTCTTCTGACAAATAGGCAACTTCAGCTCCGCGTGGAAGCCACTGCATACCATCACAAAACCCAATGCGGTTGCCTCCTAGGAACATTTTAATCGACCTCCAGATATGTACAGAACCCAGTACAGGAATTCAGAAAAAAACAAATTGTTGCCAGTTCAGTGGGAGACGGTGGCATCAAAGTACATCGTAACATGCTGATTCAGCCCTTCCCACTCGATGGATCCACTCAACTAGACCAATCTGCTACGATTTCTGCCGGCCGGTGTTATTTCCTCCTCCTATCATATTTCACATCAAATCCGCTCTACTATTGCATCAATCGAACGATCTTCAAACACTTCGTCCTCGGTGAAACCTATTTATGGTAGTCATCACGGAAACATTGACTAAGGAAGAAATGTCAGGTGGTGAACTGCCAACTGCCGGTATGAATGGTTTACAGTTTTAGAAGTCGACGAAAGTGGTGCAGATCCTCATATAGGTTCGCACCCAAGGTTTGCATATATTCATGAATGGGCGAATCTGGATCTTCTTCAACCAGTCTGACAAGCTGTAACGTCAACATAAAACGTTTTTACTTGACTAGTGTGTCTACAAATCACCTTCTGCATACAGAGAAGCCGACAGTCTTGCCTAATGCTATGCACAAAACATAATCATTGGGCCACACTCAAACTTTAACACTGAGAGACAAACCAGCAGGAACCAGACTTCATGAGATGCTTAGTTAACGTGGCAACACCTTCCGTCGAGAAATTCTTTGAGGCAGTATCGGAAATTTGACCAGTTCAGCATATCATACTAGGTAGAGAATGGGTAAACAGCTGAACTGTCTCGATTATGCTCTCACCAACGAAACAGACATGATAGATAATCCAAAAATCATGGCTTCACTCGATCACGGTGATCACGGAACAATTGAATCTGACTATTCATATGGAACTGAACAACATATCTTTCAAAATATAGATCTAATGATATATTATAAAGAGAATCCAACAACGACAAAGGCAACTCAAAAAGGTTGAACAACACAGATCCAACAAAACACAGCCTAGATTATCACTAACTGGTCATCGTCCACGAAATCTCTGATACCGTTAATAACTGTGATTCGGTAAAGTATCTCCAACTTAGTAAAAACTGAGAAGCCCAGAACTACAACACAACGGCGATTTACATTCAGAGGCTTCCAGTTATGAGAATAAGTCAAGCACAAAAACTAAGAAACAGAATAATTTGTGCTTGCCTACGAGTACGCACAACCATTTTTATAAGTCGAAACACGGACAAGCATAAACCCGCTGCCTGCTCATTTGCCAAAAATGCCATCACCATCATATCATGCCAGCGAGCCTGACCAAAAGGTACTGTGCTCCGGGAACTGCCACCCCGTCATGCTCAATAGTAACGTGGAATATCCTAGCAAGAAAAACTCAGCTACCAAGAAGGTTGAAAATAATAAGAAATCTAATCGGCAGAACCCAAAAGAAAATGGGTAAACACGTGAGCAGTACGCTCGCGACGGTCGACTGGTGCCGTTGACCTGCGAACCGACACTGCACACACCATCTCGCGATAGCGCCACCTCTAAACCAGCGGTTTGAGTATCAACAGAGGACCCATTCTACCAGAACTGGCCGGAATCGACACCTATCCAGCGTATAATGGAGCAGTCCACGGTTTCCCATATTTCGTGCCGAACACCGCGTTCTGTCGCTTCAACCCCCATCACTGGTGGGTTTCCACCCAACTGTTTGGTGGTCTCAGAAAACGCCCGGTACACCCGGTAACATGACGCCGGCGTTGCTCAGCTCTTGCATCGCAACGCCGTGACCTAACCCATCGCAGGGCTGTGCAACGTGGATAGTTTTGACCCCACCAGACTCAACTCGCGTATCCCGACGTCCACGGAAAATAGCGTCCCCAGCGCAACGCTGCCACAATAGTCTCATGCATGATAAGTCCAACTTATGGGCTACAACTGACGGAGAACGTAGTTTCAGAATTATGCAAGCTTTTGTTTGATATCTTCCTTGCAAACAGCCACGTTCCGAGACCGCATAGAGCAAAAAAAACAAAAACGCCAAAGTGAAATCGAACAAGCATATACTATAACTTCTTTCGGCGACAGTCGACGTCTTTCCAGAACGTTCTCGACGTCAAGATGACGCAGGTTGGCAAAGGCAACTCGTGCCTTTGCTATCCTCGTTGATATCTCATCAGCAATATTACAAGCTGACGAGATAGTGCTACCCAAGTATGTGAAACTGTCCACAGTCTCGAGCGGATTATCTGCAATAAATAAAGTAGGAGTGGAAGGTGCGAAGCGCATTCCATACAAACCAGCCCGGTCACCCACCTTGTTCAGCATGGTCTGCATGTCTTCGGCAGAGGGGCTAAGTAAGACAATGTCGTCCGCATACTCCAGATCGGTCAACCGAGCGCCAGGAAGAAGCTCAACACCAAGTTCACTGGACTCCTCAAGCGCACCCTCCAGAATGTCGTCCATGACAAAATTGAACAAGGGGAAATCGGACACCCTTGACGAACACCACTAGAAGTGATGAACGCCCGAGACAGCTGTCCATAAACCCTCACCCTGCTTGCAGAGTGAGCATACAGTGATCTCAACAGATTCACGTATTTCCCTGGTACTCCCTTGCGAAGAAGACAGTTCCAGAGAACGTTACGAGCAACTGAATCGAAAGCAGCCTTCAGGTCCAAAAAGACCAAGACCGTCGGCTGCCTATAAGAGTGCCGATGTTCCAAGATCCGTCGCAAGGTAAAAATGTGGTCAACGCACCCTCGACCGGATCGGAATCCTGCCTGTTCTTCACGTATCTGGCTTTCTCTGGGTTTAGTGAGCCGACGTAAAATGAGGCCAGTGAGTAACTTGGAAGCAACAGATACCAAACTGATGCCTCTGTGGTTGTCACATAGACTTCGGGACCTCCTTTTTGAAAACGGGAATTACTGTTGATAAGCACCGTTAATAAATGTGTTCCGGTAGAGTATCTCAAACTAGTAAAAATTGAGGAGCCCAGAATATACAACTGAACGGCCGATTACATTAAAGCGTTCAGTGTGGAACAAGTACAAACTAGAACACAGAGAACTTGCGTTTGCTGAGTACGCCATGTGAAGTGATCAGGCCACCACCCATTTTCCAAAACTAACTGGCTTCAAAGCTAACTCCTAGGGGTTTCTACGGCGAAGTCACACTGACATCTCATAAGTTCAAGGTTTTAGCGGATTCAACAATACCGAGATAGAACGGGCCAACACTCAGTGTAAACAGTCAGAAGAGCACGAATAAGAGCGTCGTCACAGACAATTCAAGTCCGACTACAAACTACGCAGCTATGGCTAAAAAGAACACAAATGACACTGCGTCTCCTAGGAAGAAGTAGTGGAACCTTTCATTCTGAAGTACTGCACGCTATGCTCAGCTCCATAATCCGACAACACCTAAAACCGAACACATAAGACTGTCGTCACTATCTTATACATGATTTTGTACCCACTGAACGTGTTCGGAGAAGAGCCATCATAAGAACTATGGGGTCCAGGAAAATACCCAATCTATAGTGACTATCGAAACTAACTCAATTCACAATACACCACAAACATAGTAGAGCAAGCCTAACGAAAATAACGAAATAATTGCAGGTCACCTTTCACTAACAAGTATAAACGCCCAAGGGGTCATTCGCTGAAACTATGAAATTGCCAAGTTGCTTTGAAAAAAATGATCTGTTCCACAGTCGACATTTGTTCATATTGCAACATTGCTCAAATCTGTGGTCGCTGCTGAACCGGTTGACAGCTTTAAAATCACAGTCGATCTGTTCTCACAACAACCCCTATTAAATATATACATGTCTGACGGAATGTCGTTTCAGTGTGCTTCCATCTTTGTTGTTAAACTAATTTTATGCCAGTGACTTTATTCAAGTTTCTTTCTATTCACTTCCATTCACCTTCATCTACATCCACAAACCGCCTAACACAATTTTCCTCTCACCGACACATTGACAGAAACGTACAGACATTTTCCATTGCTGCGAAAGCACACAAGCTTATAAGTGACAGATTTGATCACAGGTTAACGTGATTATCAGACACACGCTGTTCCTCTGTACGCCAGATGACAGTTTTGTCATAAGGTAAGTCCAGAAGAATGACCGACGTAGATCACGATAACCAACATAGCCATCATCAAATGACAAACACTAACAGTCTTCAGGAGGAACAAGTTCACTCGGTCAAAATTGTGAGTCGACTGAGGTCGCAACACAAGTCATTCAATGCAGTTAGTGGGGATATTCATTAAACCACAGTCTAGTTAGCGCTCGATGCGTCTACTTATGTCACACGTGGATCACGATAACCAACACAGCCCATACAACAAACACTTTCACATGAGCGGATTGATTGAATTAGGAACTGCCTCAAAAATTATTAGCAAAGACACACTTCAAAAGCATCATCATCATTAGTGGTTCTCGATTATGCTAAACTGTCGTACAACCACGGGGAAGAAAGTAAGCCTCATCCAATAAAAAGGAGGGGTCACGATCGCTACGTCTATACTCAAATACTCAACATCTAGGTGCATATAACAAGCAAACAAACAACCGAGCTATACATGGAAACAAGGCGTCGCCAATTCACTTCCACCGTCCCGCGGTAATTCACAGAATAATGTTATACAACCCAACAGTCACGACATTCACTCCGTCAGTCGACAGAAACATAGTCAGTGAGACGAACCCGACCTACGATAGCAAACCACTCGCTGGATGACTACATTTCTCCACGCCAGGTCATCATATGACCTCCTCGTGCTTCACGCCGGCGGCATCAATAAGGAGTGCTCGATGTGACAATCCACTGGCTGGTATCCTTGGCAAATGGCTTAACTATTCAACTCTGGACGAACTTTAGGAGTGAACACAAAAATGATCACTATCAAATACCCGTTTTCCAATCTCTTCGTCGTTTACCCATTAGTGCTATCCGATACGAGCGATCAAACGTAGACATCGGTGATCCGATACCTGAAGACAGTTCGCATCATCTACTCCGAGCAGCCAAATTTCGCGACCGTAAAAGTAGCACAGCCTTCAAAGTCGTCTCATATATATATGCGGCCCTTAAGTCACGTAGTAACCACATGGAGTGGTAAACGCACCACAATATGAGGGAAAAGAAAATGTATGTAGATTAAGAGGAGAGTGTTGTAAGGATGCACACAAAGGCTCGTAACGCCAGCACCATTGATTTCTAGTTTTCAACATATCCGATAGCGTCCGTAACCAAAGGTGTACACTGTTCTTCAGACAACAGCCAGGAAGCCAGAGCGCCCTACTGAAGCAAGCTTCACAGTGAGTGCCTTCATACCCCGAACCCAAGTCATGCGCTGACCACCGGGCTGCCGCTTCCAGCTTAACCCACCACTCTCAAACAAGTCACCACGTGACAGGCGGTGAGTTGGCCAAGCCAACGAAGCCTGAGACAAGATCGATATGTCTAATGGTCGACGGAGATTATCCGTTCTGAAGACTCGTCGGCGAACTTCGTCATGCTGACACGAAAGTCTCACCACATGCCGCCAATGCTTCGGAGACACCGATGGTCGAAAACGGATACTCTATGAACATCCTCTGAGTGGATGGATCACACTACAGGACTGCTCTTAGAGTGGCATTTTACACTCGGTCTCTCACGGAAAGACTGAGATCACGGCGACGCCACAAACGGCATTCGGGCAGTCAGAAATCATTAGTGTCTGAAGATTTCGGTTTACAGAGGTGATAAAAGAGCACATTATAGATTGCAATCATCAGAGTGAAACGCTTCCCGTGGGGTTCCTTATGATGTTGAACGAATCTTCCACAATGATGAGAGAAATCCAGCTGTTGATCGAGATTCAGCCACAGAGTATGGCGGAGTTAATCCCCTCGTTTCGCTAAATCTCTACACCAACTGGAGAATTCGTTGAGATGGCAGAAACATGAAACAAGTGAACCACTGACTCGATTTGGGAAATGTCAAACTGACGGAAAAGTATAGTATCAAATTCCGATTTCAAGTGTGTTTCGGTGAGATGAACACCCACAGGAAAGGACTAGTGTACGAGCGGGCATGAATCAGAAAGCACTTGTGGCTGTGTGAATAATGAGAATAGTGATCCAGTTGATAACTCGGGTTAACGATTGCGGAGTTCGCTTGTTTGCCGACCTTGACATTTAGATTGTAAAAGCCTCATCACAAAACGAGGTGACATCATCAGCACCTAACAATTTGAGTGTATACGACTGAACAGTGCGCTTGGTGGAGGTCAGTATATATCCGTCTTTATATGCAATGGTGGGATGACATTTTGACTTGAGGTTTGATTGGCTAATTCTTGTTGTCGTTACCTCTTTGACCTGAGGTCTGGTTAGCTGGCTACTGACTGTTTGACCTGTCCTTTTCGAATTTCAGTCTGGTCAATCATACCCTCCTTTGAATTTCTATGAATGGTTGTCTACTGTTGGCCTGTGATCAATGATTTAATGTATTCATCTCAACTTGTACAGGTGCACGTCAGTATTTAATCGTGGCTCCGTTTGCATCTTCTCAAATCCCTGTCTCGTACTGGCTAGTGAATTTTGCGTAATCGACTGAAGAATACCAGGCCTCCAAAAATTCTCTTGCGCGCCTTGTGTTTGACTAGACAACAGCATTCACGTTGAAAGCGGGTCCAGTTTGCTTCACGTGGACGGAGACCAATGAAAATTGACCATCTCTTGATGGTCAAATCGCGTTCGTAAAATTGCCTAAATAGCTTTCTTCTGGCTTGGCTAATGTAATGTTTACCGCGGTCCTTGCGTTTGAAATTGTATTCTACGTTATTTTACCGGGTAATTTGAGCTGCTCTTCCGATTCTGACTGTAGTTCGCGTATGGTGATGGTTGGTTTGCGTGAGGCTATGTGGTCGCAAGAGTCTTGCAACCATTTCTGTTATGTACTCGACGTAGAGCAATCAGTTTTGTTAGTTGTTCTGTGAAGTTCACGCCCCTCTCCTCTTGCAGTAAGCTGCGTCCGATCAAACTTCCTAAATATCCGTTGCGAAGAACTACCCGGTAGAGATGTTCGTCTTCCCTCATCCCCAGTTTTGTGGCACAGAGTTCGAATACAGTTCATTTTGGCAAGTCGGGTGTTGCTGTGAATGTTGGAATTGGTCCGCATGCGATTGTTCTCGGTAACCCGAGGTCTCCAGTGTTTCATGCAACTTTCAGATGATTAGAACGTCCAGAAAGGGTAATTTGCTATCGTTTCCCAGTTGGATGGTAAATGTGGTAACGTTGAAAATGCTGTTGAGAAGCCTAATGTGTACTCTCTAGTTCGGAGAGGTAGATTATTACAAAATGTGTCAACCACACAGCATATCCACAGTTTGAATTAATCTTCAGCTGTGCGATGTCCTCCAGTCTTTGAATGACGGCTTGATAAAGTGTTTGCAATCTAAGTACGAAGCTCAGCGAACAACCGAACGTAGCGACCTATGGCTACGTTGAGCATGGCGCATGTTCCCCGAAAATTGTGCAAAGGATCATTCACAGGTAACTTACGAATGGGAGAATAAACCAGTGTGAGCTGCCTGAGTAAACGTAAACAGTAAGGAACAACGAAATCATAAAACATACATTAAATTGGAGGATAGACAGAGCCGACAAGTAACACCTGATACTACATGGTAACAAACAATTGACAACTGCAGCGCAACCTTGACACGGTCCCTTTGATATTCAGTCAATAGTTTGTTATCCGACAGAACAACGATAATGCCGAACATCAACTGCACCGTTATAACGCACTGGAATTGCCGCATACCTTTTCGGCTAGAAGTCGACAGGACGATCAACAATGAGTAAGTCTTAGTAACACGTCATCCTCTAGAATTTGAAACTGTTTTTCAGATAGCAGATACCTCAATATAACCGAATGGAAGCTTAACCATGAAGTTCACTAAAAAATATTGTGTCAGAGCGCGCCTACTAAAATGACATAACCAATACCGCCTCGGCTGGTGGTACAGACGACAACCGATCGATAATCCTATTTTGACAAGTGCACGGTTAATTAGCTTGAGCAAGTGCAGCAGTGATTGAACGATCAATCGTTTAAATCGCAAACGGTCGGTAATCAGTTCCAGCAGCTAGGATGTGAGTATGAACAACTCCGATGGATCGTGCCCGGATAATTATTACTGTGATGTACGCACGTCTATGATTGTCCGATGTGATTACGCAAATGTCGTCAGTCAACCGAAGTGTTTAAAATATTAGGCACCAACATACTCATTCTTAAAGAATTAGAAGACAACAAAGCAGGCACATTCCACGCGCCCATCACTTGCGTCCAAACGGATAATTTTGTGAAGGGAAAGAGCACACTCGTAAAAAACGAACAAAAACATCGTTGAGCATGACGTTAAGAAAGTCAAGATTTTGTTTCAAAATAAAGAACGTCCGAAAACAGCCATAAAAAGGATAGACAGCTGTAAACACTCGATCAGTAATAAGGCTAACAAAAAACCACTAAAAGTAAACAGGACGGGTCATCATCGGACCCACACTCTCAGTCACGAGACACAACTAGAACAGGTATCGTTTGCAATCTGCTCCGAAAAACTCATTACTCGAAACAGGGATGTGCAGTTAACGCGGAAATCGCATTTTGAAGCACCGTCCATTCATACTAGCTCAAACAACGGGATTATATCAGGTCGCAGAACGTCAACAAAAGGAAATCACGCAGTGTGGCCTCTCTTTGAAGGCTGGTGCGACGTTAGGATTGATTCCCGATCAGCTTCCTTATAGAATATATATATATATATATATATATATATATATATATATATATATATATATATGCACGCCGATACTAGACTTAGCTGACGAAAGTACACGCCACCACCACAAGCTATGAATTTCATCAATATTTTCAAGCAAAAAAACGGAGAGATGTAGAACGTATAAACAACGTACGGTATAAACACGTGAGGTGTGATTTCAACAACGAACTTCAATCACATATAGGAGTAGAAGATGCGATCGATAATGCACATTCTAGCAAGCCCCTTAAACGCAAAATAAACAGCTCGCGACCGACGCTGTGAAGCAAGTCTTCTACTGAGTTAAAAAGAGCGAGAACATCGGAAATACCGTACGCATAAACTTTAAACAAAAATCGTTTTTCACTAATATCGCCACCACATTTTTAAATCACAATGTCAGACAGGGAAACCAACCGAAGCCAAATAAGACGAACGAACAACACTTCTAACCGATCTCAAAAAATGTATTCACTGGAAAAATATTGAATAAGTTTAAATGCATTATACGAAGAAAGTAGGGTTTAAACCATTTCTACACAATTCACAAAGTGAGCGGCGTATATTCGGGCATTACACAGGGACACAGTTGTACGGGGGTAGGGGGTGGGTGCCGGTGATGGACATTTCCTTTACTTTTCCATGCGGGCAAATATGCATGCGTGCGTCATTACGTCCGTTCAACACGCACACAAAATAACAGTTGATAACACGTTCCGGGACATTGCGCTAGGGTAAAGTTAGAAACCTGGATTGATTGCGTTAACGCTAGAACGCGATATTGAAATCACAAAACTGATCAGGACTAGAAGTCTTTATCTTCTAGAAAACTATACTGAAATATAAACTCCTCCTTTTTACATTGGCTCATTGTCTTGAAATCATAGTATATATATGATCCGGACTCGTACTCGTCTGTGATTTGTTTCGGCTCCTCGTGTCGCTGGAACCACATCATATACTTGGTGTGGAACCGCCAGGACATGCGTTTCAACGCTTTGGCTGCATAATATTGTGCCTTTGTGCCTTCAAAGTAGTAAAATATGAAGAACAAGGTTTGGGCATCCAGTTTCATGTAGTACTCCTCAGTGTCTGTCCCCGGAAGTGGCTCACGTGGATAATAGCTCGGACCGTTCACTAAATTTTTGCACACAATCATTCGTGACTTTTCGCTGTCACAAGGATGAGGCAAACGACGATAGCCACTTTCCAGCGCTTGAAGTTGGAGCAACAACTGTTAATTACAAGAAAAACGGGGCCGGTTTGGTTTGGTTCGTCACAGCAAATTGTACTCGCAACAATGAACAGCAGTCAATTACATTCTTTAAAAAATCTGATCAACGGACTAGTCAAAGTGACGATGAATCCAAATGGGATTTAATTTGGGCAAAAAAAGTGCAAAGTTAAATATCGCAAAGTGTGAAAGAGCTGAAGGGGCTTTCAAGCTGTAGCAGGACAGACGATATCGGAAATAATTAGTGTCTATTATCTAGCACAGTGTTCCACAAACAAGGAACATTTATTTAGGTCCCAAACAGAATTCTCACTACAGGGAATACGACAAACTATAGCATCGGTTAACCGGGCCCCTTGATTCACTAGGCTTGCATTCAACGCAAGACCACGTTTCCATATTCTGTCATTTCGGAATGGCTGCCGAGATAATATTACTTGCATGAACCTGCTTACTTTGTTAATCCATGACGTCTGCTGCGTGAATAAATATTTTAGGGTTTTAGTGATAGTACAGATTCCCGTGAACTGACTGGATGGTTATACTTTAACACAACGCCTTTAACGCAGACGAACACCGAGTGGTGCTGAAACCGACGGGAAAATATCCGAAGACAACCAGATTAATATTTCCGGAGCGTTAGGAGAGACAAAGATCCACTTTGTGCAATAAATCGAGAATAATTACGAAAAGGATGAAAGAAGATGACACATATGATACCACACCTGTTTGTCACTGCTAGTGGGAGGCATTTGTTCCTTGTAATGAAGACTGATTACCTAATTTTATACATGCGTGATGGTCAAATATCGTTTTTTTCTTTCCTACAAACGCAGTGATCGTTTCGAATCTTCGGAATCGTTTTGGTCCTGCGAGCTAGTGTTGCACACCATCAGAACAATGCAAGAGCAGTTAGTAAGACGGCTTATCAACTACTCGTCCAAGTCCCTATGATTAAGGTGTAATTCTTGAGCGGGATAAACCTTTCCATGACTAAATCATCGAATAGGATCAATTTCAGCATTCACCGCGGGTGTCACTCGTATACTCATAGTGGAATTTTACGTGAAACCCTCGACAAAAAGATCTTTGGAAGAATTGTAGGTCCACTGCTTCTTGAGAAAGTTTCAAGTTCTTGTTTTCCAATCAAAAGTTTTCAGCTGACGAAACTTTACGTGGCTTAATCCCATGGTTGAGAATAAATCATTCCCAACGTAACTGCTGAGTAGGACCAGTTACTTCCTTCGGGTTCCACAGTTCACTGTGTATGATGAAAATGAGACTTAAACAGATCAAATGAGCTGTCCACCACTTCGTCAGAGGTCAACAAAATTAGCTGATAGCAAAAACCCAGAATAACAAAAAATATCTAAGCAGCTGTGCGTGTGTGCATCGTTTCCTACTGAATTGCATGATAAATCATATGAAAGCTTAGGAAATACGATCAATGAGCCTGTCGATGAATGTTCCTACTGACGCTTTACGTCTATGTTCGTATGGGGCTGTAGCTCGCGTTTAGTCTACTCCATGTGTACACTACACGTAGAGATGAGGTGCTAAACAGAACGTAGCAAACATATAAATATGCGAAGAAAAACTGGTGAGAAAGTACCGAGAACACAAGGTCACCACACAGGAGCTGATGGTCGCGTTTGAGTGCTTCCACAGCCAGATCAAGCACTAGTCAAAGGTCCGCAGACACACCTATGTCAAAAAGATATTTTGCTTAGCCAATATTCTGGTCGATCGGGCACCAACGCAGCAGAAATAATAACTCAGTTAGAATACGCTCCGGTCCAGACAGATATATTAACCATCAGCTACCGTCTGCAGCCCAAGCAGCTGACGGACGCAGGTACGGTAGCATTACTATACACAACGTACTGTACTTACTTGCCTTACAAAACGCTCATGTCCTCATACAAGCAGTACATGATCTAAAACAGTGAGATTTCTAGTGTGTCATTGGCCTGTCTGACCTAGTATTCGTCAGTGTGAAACGTTCGCCTGGGTAGCATGCTTGGCCACGATGAGCGTATCCTGACTACCGCGAATGACATTCCTAACGAAAGGAACAACAGGAACGGACGCATGCGAATTGCCCTGCCGCCTGCTGATATCAAATATTCTTCTGACAAATCAAGCAACTTCAGCTCCGCGTGGAAGCCACTGCATACCATCACAAAACCCAATGCGGTTGCCTCCTAGGAACATTTTAATCGACCTCCAGATATGTACAGAACCCAGTACAGGAATTCAGAAAAAAACAAATTGTTGCCAGTTCAGTGGGAGACGGTGGCATCAAAGTACATCGTAACATGCTGATTCAGCCCTTCCCACTCGATGGATCCACTCAACTAGACCAATCTGCTACGATTTCTGCCGGCCGTGTTATTTCCTCCTCCTATCATATTTACATCAAATCCGCTCTACTATTGCATCAATCGAACGAGCTTCAAACACTTCGTCCTCGGTGAAACCTATTTATGGTAGTCATCACGGAGACATGGACTAAGGAAGAAATGTCAGGTGGTGAACTGCCAACTGCCGGTATGAATGGTTTACAGTTTTAGAAGTCGACGAAAGTGGTGCAGATCCTCATATAGGTTCGCACCCAAGGTTTGCATATATTCATGAATGGGCGAATCTGGATCTTCTTCAACCAGTCTGACAAGCCGTCAACTTAACATAAAACGTTGCTTACTTGACTAGTGTCATCTACAAGATCACCTTCTGCATACAGAGAAGCCGACAGTCTTGCCTAATGCTATGCACAAAACATAATCATTGGGCCACACTCAAACTTTAACACTGAGAGACAAACCAGCAGGAACCAGACTTCATGAGATGCTTAGTTAACGTGGCAACACCTTCCGTCGAGAAATTCTTTGAGGCAGTATCGGAAATTTGACCAGTTCAGCATATCATACTAGGTGGAGAATGGGTAAACAGCTGAACTGTCTCGATTATGCTCTCACCAACGAAACAGACATGATAGATAATCCAAAAATCATGGCTTCACTCGATCACGGTGATCACGGAACAATTGAATCTGACTATTCATATGAAACTGAACAACATATCTTTCAAAATATAGATCTAATGATATATTATAAAGAGAATCCAACAACGACAAAGGCAACTCAAAAAGGTTGAACAACACAGATCCAACAAAACACAGCCTAGATTATCACTAACTGGTCATCGTCCACGAAATCTCTGATACCGTTAATAACTGTGATTCGGTAAAGTATCTCCAACTTAGTAAAAACTGAGAAGCCCAGAATATACAACAGAACGGCCGATTACATTAAGGCGTTCAGTATGGAATAAGTACAAACTAGAACACAGAGAACTTGCGTTTGCTGAGTACGCCATGTGAAGTGATCAGGCCACCACCCATTTTCCAAAACTAACTGGCTTCAAAGCTAACTCCTAGGGGTTTCTACGGCGAAGTCACACTGACATCTCATAAGTTCAAGGTTTTAGCGGATTCAACAATACCGAGATAGAACGGGCCAACACTCAGTGTAAACAGTCAGAAGAGCACGAATAAGAGCGTCGTCACAGACAATTCAAGTCCGACTACAAACTACGCAGCTATGGCTAAAAAGAACACAAATGACACTGCGTCTCCTAGGAAGAAGTAGTGGAACCTTTCATTCTGAAGTACTGCACGCTATGCTCAGCTCCATAATCCGACAACACCTAAAACCGAACACATAAGACTGTCGTCATTATCTTATACATGATTTTGTACCCACTGAACGTGTTCGGAGAAGAGCCATCATAAGAACTATGGGGTCCAGGAAAATACCCAATCTATAGTGACTATCAAAACTAACTCAATTCACAATACATCGCAAACACGGTGAAGACTGCCCAAGTTCAGTAGATGTTGGTTATCATACCATCATCTACACTCCAGCGGTAGTTGAAGCGGACCGATCAACAACAAACCTACATAACTGTAACAGTCTTGCAACGCGCAGTCTAAAAAATTTAACAGAATGCGAGACATTTTTTAAATTATCCGTGTTGACTAAAAATTGTTAAACAGCAGCATTATGTCCGTACATTCACGATTCATCAGTCTTTTCGAAGCTAAGATGTCAACAAGAGCCTCGTACGAATGCAATGGACAGTTTTCGGTTAGCTCGTCGATGACAAGAGTAAAAAGCGAAATGATAAAAGTGGGCAATTTATCATGAGACAGTTGCTAGGGAATTGATCATTCAACGAAATGTTCTGAGATGGTGAACAACAGATGCCAGGTAATAATACTAATAAGATTGATGAGTTTTTGTGAGATTCTCAGTGTGACTTCGCTAAACCGCTAATCGTCTGCGACTGTTTATGCGTCAGGCAAGCCAAGTTAGTCTGTAGTTAGCCATAATGGAAAGTTACTGTCCGACTCTTGCATATATGAAGAACTGGGGTAGAAAATGACGTCCACAGATGATACGTGATCGGTTGATTTCCTGTGTGGTCATCTAAACACAGAACACCTTATGACCAAACTGACAAAGTCCCTTTTAAAAGGTAACTACATATAGAATATTCCGAGATTATTTCGGTCCAGTAGATTCCGTAACAAAGTGAGAATGATAGTTGAATCCATAGTCTAGAGAATTTTCAGCGTAGGATTGTCTAACACCTTCAAACCATTGCGATCAGACAACGATTTGAACAGAATACCGTAGCATTGTCGAGAAGGAAGAAATATCCCATCTACGATTCTACAGAAAATTGAACAGTCTGCTTTTGAGATACGCAGAGTAGGATTTAATGGATACTTTTTTGGTAACTAGACGCACGATATGAATTCGTATAATGCAGTAAACCTGCATTGTCCGTTGGTGACTACAACTTTGTACATCCCCCCAAATCTTCGGTATCGACGAGATTCAGTCAACAAAGTGAACGTTTAATAACTAAGCGGAATAACATGACACTGCGGTAGGTTTGCTAATCCTTGTGGTTTTTACCTGTTAAGTATATAACAAGACCAACTGGTTCACAGTGGCTTTTCGCAGCAAACGTCTGTAGGTCTGAGGCAGAGGCAGACAATGAATGCTGATACCCTCACAATCGTAACCACGGTTAATGCATATGTGTTCTCTCAATGGCTGTGCACGCTATGAGGATCGATTATTACAACACTATGAAGTAGCGCACGAGCGACAACGGAAGTAAAATATAAAACAAAAAGCCTCATTACTCTCACAGTGTACACGTATTGGGAGCAAATTACGGGGACAGTCACGGTATTTTCGGGACCGAGATTTTCCGTGTTAATTATTACCAGGAGGAGAATCCGATTTTTGTCAAGCGCACTACTATATCGAGGACGAACCAGCGTATTCTTTCGAGGGTTTACAACATTTGGCGACGGAAGAACTCACGATGTCAATAACGTTCGAGCAGATGCAAACCCTCCTTCAACAGCAGCAGAAACAATTCGAGCAAGCGCAGTTAAAACTGATTGAAACACTGACGCAGAAGCTGAGTTTCCAGCAACCAACAGCGGGATCCAACGAATCCTTCAAACCTGCAGCAGAATCTCTAATCAACTCAATCAGTGAGTTTCATTTTGATCCTGTAACTGGCACCACGTTCGAGTCTTGGTTCAAAAAGTATGAGGATGTTTTCAAGGTGGAACTGTCAGATGCTGACGATGCTCGGAAAGTGAGGCTGCTGCTCCGTAAACTGGGTACCTCGGAACACGGACGATGAACGCAAGGGATTTCAGGTTTGACGAAACCACCCAGACGCTGTCCCAAATCTTTGGCGACCAGTCATCTCTGTTTAACATACGCTACCAGTGCCTGAAGCTCGTGAAGTCAACAGATGATGACTGGTGACGTACGCTGGAACGGTCGGTCAATCGAAGGGTACAAACGGTTCAAGCACTGCGCAATGACTGAAGATCAATTCAAATGTCTGGTTTTCGCTTGTGGACTCCAGTCACCAAAAGAAGCAGATATCAGAACACGGATTTTGGCGAAGATAGAACAATGTCCCGAAATCACCCTGCAAGATATCACTGCCGAATGCCAGCGCCTGGTGAACCTGAAGCATGACACCGCTATGATCGAACAGAGCAGTCACTCAAACGTCCACACAGTGTCTTCAAATGTCCCAGTCAAGGTTGCATCAACGTCGGAACGCGACAACCGAAGGAAACCTCCCACACCGTGTTGGCAATGCGGTGGATGGCATTATGTCCGATATTGTCCATTCAAACAGTATCGATGCACCCACTGAGGGGCCACAAAGAAGGACCATTGCCGTTTTAAGAAGCGCCAGCACCTGCTCAATCAGAACTCCCGCAAGCCACACAAGCCCCGCTTCTCAAGAGCGCAGGTCGTTCTCGCAGCTAGAAACGACGACCACTTAACGCGCAGGAAGTACGTATCCGTCTCCATCAACGGCAAGTCGGTCAGACTACAGCTCGATACAGCATCCGACATTACATTAATCTCTGATCGCACGTGGCACCTGATTGGCAAACCTACAATATGCCCGACAACCCAACTTGCTCGAAGTGCGACTGGTGATCGATTGTCCATCATTGGTGAAGTCCACTGCACTGCAGCCCTTAACGGATCATCAATCAGGGGTACCTGCTACGTGACCCGCAACCCTGGCCTGGATCTCCTTGGATTGGATTGGATCGACACACTGCATCTATTTGACAGACCATTACTCCAAATCTGCAACCGCACTCAAGCTCAGCAGAAGCCCACGATGACTCCAGAAGTCCACCATCAACTCACAAACACTCTCCAGCAGAGACGTCGGATGTGCTCACAGAACTCGACCGCTGCACCATCCTCTTCCTCCTCCTCCTCATCATCATCACATAGCAGCCATGAGCCTGACCAAAAGGTACTGTGGCTCGGGCTGCCGCTCACCTCAACAGTGACGTGGAATATCCTAGAAGAAAACGTTACTAAGAAGGTTGAAAATTAATAGAAGTCTAAGCGGAAGAACTAGAAATGGTATGGATGCAGGTACGCCATTGACTGCGACACGCGCCATCTCGGATAGCGTCTCTAACCAGCGGTTTGAGTGATCACGAGGACCCCATCCAGGCAGGCGACACCTACCCACTTTACTCAGTGGAGCAGTCAGGGTTCTCATATTGGTGGTGATCAAGCTGCAACAAAATGAAGGCAATCTTATCTCTTCGTCCTGGAACGAAGCCAGTATTTCGACCCAAACGTCCAGTACCCTAGGCTGCGCTGGCAACTGTTGGGCAAGAACTGGAACGTCTTCAGCAAGCTGGAGTGATTGAACCGGTGAACTATTCAGCATGGAGGCCCCTATCGTCGTGGTCAAGAAGGCAAATGGAACAATACGACTCTGTGCAGACTACTCTACAGGTCTAAATGACGCTCTCGAGACGCATCAGTATCCCTTGCCGATACCGGAGGATCTCTTCACGAAGCTGAATGGCGGGAAATGTTTCGCGAAGCTCGACCTGGCCGAAGCTTATTTACAATTGCCAGTTGCTGAAGAGTCCAAGGAATTGCTAACAATTAACACTCACAAAGGACTTTATCGATTCAACCGTCTGCCGTTTGGCGTAAAGACAGCGCCAGCCATCTTCCAACAAGTGATGGATACGATGCTCACGGATATTCCCGGTGCGGCTGCCTACCTAGACGACATTATAGTCATGGGTCACAATGCAGAGGATCTGGAGCAGAAGCTGGACCAAACTCTTACTCGTTTGAGTGAATATGGCTTCCGACTACGCGCCGACAAATGCAGCTTTGGAATGTCCAGCATCAAATACCTTGGATTCATTGTGGACAAAGATGGCCGACGACCTGACCCAGCCAACGTAGAAGCCATACAGAGGATGCCGCCTCCAACGGATGTGTCAACTCTACGGTCTTTCCTGGGGTTGGTCAGCCACTACAGTTCCTTCCTCCCGGAACTCCATCGAATCCGAACGCCAATGAACCGTTTGCTCATTAAGGATGTCAAGTGGGAGTGGTCAAGAGAATGTCAGCAATCTTTTGATCGCATCAAAGCCCTGTTGACTTCAGACCTCTTGCTTACGCACTACGATCCGACGCTACCACTTGTCGTGGCCGCAGATGCATCCAACTATGGAATCGGTGCTGTGATATCACATACGTTTCCAGATGGAAAGGAAAAGGCAATCGCACATGCAGCAAGGTCTCTCACACCCCTGAGCGAAACTACAGCCAGATCGAGAAGGAGGCCCTCGCTATAATTTTCGCGGTGAGAAAGTTTAACATTTTTCGTTGTTGACGGATCACAAACCGTTGCTTGCAGTGTTCGGCTCAAAGAAAGGAATCCCGGTTTATACGGCCAATCGCTTGCAAAGATGGGCAACAATGCTTCTTGCCTACGATTTCACGATACAGTACCGCTCCACAACCAGGTCAAGCTGACGCCTTATCCAGACTCATCGGATCACAGGCACCGAACGACGAGGACACAGTAATCGCAGCGGTCAATATTGAACCTGATGTACACCTCATCCTCAGCGAGGCTGTCCGAGCACTTCCAGTGACAGCAGAGATGATCAAGGAGGCAACCAAACTGGACCAATTTTGAGACAAGTAATGACGTTCATCCGCACAAGTTGGCCAATGGCGACTTACGGGAATACTTCCACCGTCGAGCGCTTACGATCGTGGACGGATGCGTCATGTTTGCCGACAGAGTAGCAGTCCCGGAAGCTCTCCAACGACAGGTGCTCAAGCAATTCCACAGTGGGCACCCACGGAATGAAGTCACTTGCGCGCAGCTTTGCCTACTGGCCACGAATGGACAAACAAATTGAGAAACACTGTCAAAACTGCACATCGTGTTGTTTGGCTGCGAAAAAACCCGTGAAATATGAACTGTCATCATCACCACAGACAGCAATACATCAGTGGTTCACACTGATGCTTAACTGCCACACAGGTTGTGTGTGGGCTGAGATACTGCCAGGACGCCCAGACCTAGACAGGAGAACGATTAGGGTTCTCAACCAAAGCCTTTGGCTCAAAAGCCTGTACCGCAAGGCAGCGGTTGGGTGGCAATGTACCAGAACTGGTACTTTTTCCGGAAAAAGATGCCAACCTTCTTCCAACCCCCAACCTGGAGGACCAGGAGACTGGTTTGTCAGACCTCTACCCATTGGCCTGCCTGGTATGAGTGACTCTATCGGTGTGGTGGCCACACCGTCCAGTTTAGCCCAATAGGTCATCGAGATGCGCAAGCCGTCACACCACGTCAAGGTCCAGTCTCGTTGTGAAGTGTACACTTGGCCGGTAGCTCAAAGATCCTAGCGGAAACTTTTGCCGGGCAACTTAATGGACAAACGTATCTGGTTATCGTCGACGCCTACACCAAGTGGCCGGAAGTTCACAACCTACGACAGCCGAATACGGACAGCACTATACAGAAGCTATCGGAACTCTTCAGCTGTTTCGGACTGCCAGAGACGTTGGTCACAGATAACGGTTCTCAGTTCACCTCTTCCATCTTTGAAAACTACTGCCAACGGCTAGGCATCCAACACATGCGATCTCCAGTTTACCATCCCCAGTCGAACGGACAAGCTGAAAGGTTTGTCGACACCTTGAAGCGAGCGTTGTTGAAGGCCAGAGGAGAAGGTCCCCCAAGCCATGTTTTACAGACCTTCTTGACCAATTACCGGACAACCCCAAATCCGAACGTCCCAGATGGCAAGTCGCCGGCAGAATGCATGTTCAATAGAAAACTCAGGACTGTCTTTGATATCATGATCCCGCATTCAATGCAGGAATGGAAAGACAGTACAACCAAAGACACGGAGCTCGTGCACGGTACTTCACGATCGGGAGCCGGTCCTTGTACGTATGTTTCAGGGACCGCTGAACTGGAGGAGAGGAATAATCGTCCAACGGAGAGGATCAGTCCTCTATGAAGTGAAAGTCGGCGAAGCCACATGTGTGCGGCACGCAAACCAGATTCGCCGGAACCGCGGAGATGCACTGTGCGACCAGGTAGGACCAACCGCGCAACTCGATATACTGCTGGACGCTTTCGACTTGAAAGAACGACCTACCGAAACCGAACATTCGACAGAACCGACGTTACAGTTCCAAGACACTGAGCACAAGTATCCCTTGAGGTGGAGACGACGGACGAACAGATGCAGTAAACCGGTCAAACCCATTCAAGTCGATCCTCGGAAGCAGTCCTATGATTGAACCCAACAATCTTCAAGGGGAGGTGTTAGGGGGCAAATTATGGGGACAGTCGCGGTATTTTCGGACCGAGATTTTCCGTGTTAATTATTACCAGGAGGAGAATCCGATTTTTGTCAAGCGCACTACTATATCGAGGACGAACCAGCGTATTCTTTCAAGGGTTTACAACATGCTATTTACAATTCTATAGTACGGTTAATTATTGTTTCTTTTTCGGAAAGAAATACGCATAGTTTTAGTAAACGAAGGCATGCATAACAGAATTCCGGATTGCAGCCACAAATTTCGGTGTAGCTAGCCACCAACACTTTGAATCACAGCCGGAAAAAGCCAACAAAAGCCAACATCATCGTGATCATTTTCAACTATCAGCCATGTTCAAGAATACAAGGACCAAACACGATGCCGATTTACTCAGACCTCCACGGAAATCTATGGGTTGACAACAACGTTACGTTTTCAGCAAGCGCTATCAAAGTGATGAGTCATACATAAAACGTGTTCGAAACATTTGCACTGAGTTGTCTGTACAAAACCCAAGGGATCAGTTTGAAACAGCGAATTCACACGGAATAATGTAATCATGAACAAGTACATAGTTAACCTATTTCAGAACTAAAAACAGGACGTCAACCAAGCAGTGGCAGAAGAATGCTATATTAATAACGAGTAAAGTGAACAAACAAACGAACAGTGATAAACCGATGAGAAAAAAGTACACCATTTCTCTCCTGATTCGTGGATAAAAGAAATGAAATCATTTCAACAATCGGAGACCGACGTTATCACACCACGACCACTTTCATGAAGGTGACAAGACAAAACGTAGGCTAGTACTTCAATCACCGTAAAGCCAATGCTTAATGGTAAGTTTCAAGACAAAATACCAGCTCAATATTCAGATCGTAGAAGAGTTTACTTGGCACACATTGAAGGTGAAAACGATAGAACTGGAATTGGGGGAAAAAGATTTCATGCAGTCTATTAACAGGGTGTATACTATGCAAACAAAACTGACCTCTTGAGGACCTTTTGATTTGTCCAGATTCCGATTACGGAATGGAGCAGCCGCGTCACGTGGATGCATCTGCGTACAAGACGGGACACGAGGGGCTTGCGCATGCAGAGGTGTTAGGAGGGCCGGTAGTTGTTTATCAATGGATACGTGTGACTGCGGCGGAGCATTGGGAATCATGGTGGAGAGAGGCAGCACCGAGCCAGTTGCTACCGGTGTTGTAATGGAAAGCTTATTGACCAATGAGGAAGCAAGTGATGTATCCAGACTTACACAAGTATTTAGCGGCGGATTATCCGAAAGACTACTAGATGAATTCTGAGTGTTGGCCAATAACCCAGCAAGGTTCTTATCTTGAACAGACAACACTGTAGTGGACGACAAAGTTATGGAACCTTGCGAAGAGGGGACTAGGTTAGAGCTCAGCGAAGCAGCGTAGGGAGCGGAAACCGAATAGGTAGGCAAGGTGACCGACGGGATACATGCTGGAA
The DNA here is from genome assembly GCA_014220965.1 of Paragonimus kellicotti. Taxonomy (NCBI): domain Eukaryota; kingdom Metazoa; phylum Platyhelminthes; class Trematoda; order Plagiorchiida; family Troglotrematidae; genus Paragonimus; species Paragonimus kellicotti. Next base: position 62,159 of record LOND01001189.1, on the reverse strand, counting down.
CGAATGTTGAAGGAGGTGCTGAGTTTGAAATCATCTGACTGGTTGCCACCACATTGCTGACACCCGGAGTTCCCACCGTAACAGAAAACCCAGTTTTACTACTTAGAGAAGGTACAGGAGAGCTCGGAAGCACCGGCAACGATGACGCGGTGCAACTGATGACAGGATGCGTAGGTGTAACAGAAGAGGAAGTTGATTCCACGGAAACTTCCAATGCGGAATTGGCCCTCATTGGCATTGGTTGTGTGTCAGACTGTGGCGCACTGGAAACAAGGACTTTATCAGACGGTTTTAAACTTCCTTCAATCTTTGGAACACGAGATGAGGTTTCAGCCGGACTACTCGATAAGAAAGACTCTGTATTAAGTGTGAAAGATTTGTTTGTACCAGTTTCATTGGGCGATGGTAAACCATTTGCTGCGTAGCTGGCGAAAGATCGATTCGATTTGTTTGGAGTACACGCAACCACTTGGGACATTAATGCAGGAGGAGCAGTCTGGTTGGCCAAGCTAGAGGATTTTGGTTTACAGGACGTCCCGCCCGTGTTAACAGATGCACCGGAGGACGGTTTGAGTGGAGTGCTGGTAGAGGAAACATGATTTAAAATACCCACCTTCTCATCACTCTTCCGACGCTCTCTGGACGAGGAGGCGTTAGAGGACGTTGACGATGCGGGATGGGTTGCAGAGGAGTCAGTCTGATTTGACGCACTAGTGTGTGTTGACGTGGATGATCCGGCATCATCACTGGTGCCCCGATGACTAACAACCGAGATAGGAACGCCGTTTAATTCGTTCTCGGAAGGATTACCAACGGCGCCAGGTGTGATACCCGAGGAATCACCGATTTCGTCCAATCGAAGATCATCATACATATTTTTATAATCCAAAGCAGATACATCGTCACACGATTGGGTAATGAAGTCAATCGGATCTTTTATTGACCGGAGGATAGCACAATCTAGCCGTTCATTATCTAGCAGCCGCATAATCGTTTCCAACTTCTCCACATGGAAAGAACAATTTTCCAACCTTTGGCGCTTTTCTTCGATTGCTAAAGCTGTATCTTTATCAAGCCGTTTTTTCTTGTTATTCGTAGTGAGACTTTCAATTTCAAATTCGTACTTTTCCATCTGTGTATTTAATGAGGAAATACATTGCTTAAGCCAATCATCTAATTCTTCCTTCTCCTTTTGTAACGGATCTTTCTTGGCATCCGTCGACAATAATCCTTCTTTCGAATAAGCCTTTGTTTTCGTCTCTTTTTCTATTACTTTGAAGCGTTCCATATCTTGTTCTATTTCTTTGCGCACCTCTAACAGAGGTCGTTTGTCTTTGACTTCGTTGGCAGTAAGCCATGTTTTAATCTGATCCCGAAGTCTTTGTAGCTTTTTAATTTCCTTCTTCAAATCACCTTCAAATTTTTCTTTTTGTGTTTGATTAACGGAACTCTCAAATTTGTCCAAGATGTCCTAGACGATGTGGAGGAAAAACAGAAGAATATAAAAAAAGTACGACCAACACGACAAGTCTAATGTGAACAGCTACCAGATTCCTGATTAAAAATGAACAGAAATTAGCCTGCAAAGCTAGTGATGAACAGAGTTTGCTACATACATAGCATCACCACGGTGGAATTTGTTGTCTGTGGCAAAATATATAATAGCAAAATGATGAATTAACACGACGTGAAGCCAACCATTTATTAGCCGACAAAGTAGAAAACCGTAGACGAAATGAAGTGAACAAATTCGTCATGTGAAAATAGAACACAGAGGGTAAGTGCTGTCTTGTATAAAAGTAACATCCACAGTAACTTCCAGTAAGGTTAATATAATATATCACAAAGGTCACACAGGTTGTTGTTTAATGAATATATGTAGCCGGAACCCAGAATGACCTGATATACGGAATTTTCAGCGATGGCTGGAGTCTAGGGAATAAACGGTGTTTGAGGTGGTGTACACTAGATTGTCTAGACGTTCAAACCAACTGAACGTGATAGAGAAACACCAATTCACATTGAAGTGTAACAGAAAGCCTGTAAATGGATTGAATACGAAAATAACACTGATGAGCACGAAGTTGACGGATGCAGGTAGCTTTTTACGAGTTGGAAATATTCACATATGTACTTATGTCGATAAATAACACAGTCCCTAGATCGTTACGTGAGTGCTAATAAAATCATATGTATTGTGCAACACAGATGATTAGCCACTCACGGCAGCACTGCAAACTGTCACTGAATAAATGGCAGAATATGGACAGCTACTTAGCAACTTGCTGACGCCAACGTAGCAGAAGATAACGCAAACTCTTTACTTACCCTGGTTAACAGCTCCAAGACTATTTGCAGACTGTGCAAGCGTAAACCGCTTGACGCTGAGTAACACGGTGGGCAAGTGTTATTCACTCGCACAACACTGTCCTCCATCTCGTAGTTTAACCAAACCGTTGCTGGCTTCGGAGAACACCACTCAGTGAGGTGAACGCTTAATCCATCTACAGAGGACGTAGCCCAACCGCCGTAGACGGCGAATTTCTGTTAGTTGGTCAAATGATCGCGTATCATAAGACATTAGAAATATGCGCCATGGACGGCCACTTTGTTCAAGCAATCGTTCCATTTGATGTTGGCTGGTTGTCGGAAACAATGGTCAGACACAGTTAACCTGTTCAGCTTATCCCAGCAAACAGGCTACGTTTTCGAGCCATAGAATGAAACGGATCATTTAAAGGAATTATACATCCGTCTTTTCAGCGTTACCCGGAGGCTTTCTGATACCACAGATGATACGAGTCGGTGAAGATAACCGGTATCTTTGCTATCCTCGCTACCTTATCAGAAACAATACAAGTTGACAACAGGATATCACTTAAGTGTGTAGAGCTGTCAACAATCTTCAGGGAACTGCCTAAAAGGAAAATGAGAGTAGAAACATCCCAGACTCGAGTAAACACTTTGTGTCCTGAGAGTATAAAATACACCTTGTGCAGACCAGTCTGACCATTCAATTTCTTCGGCATGGCCTGTATGTCTTTGGTAGAGACTGAGGAGAACAGTTCGTCGGCACATTTCAGGTCAGTCGGCTTGAGGTTGGGAAAAAACATTATACAAAGATCACTTAAATTCAAGGGCATAAACTCTAGAAGACCGCCCACAATGGAGCTTAACGAAATGGAGACTGGATCCTCCTGGCGGATACCATTCTAAGTTTTGAACTAACAAGGTGGTTGCCCACAAACTTTTATCCTGTTAACAGAGTGGGCATACCGTTGTATAACAGGCAGTTTCGTTGTGAGTAGTATACTACTCACAAGCGACATTCGGGAACAAAGGGCAAGCCCCAACGCCAGGAAGACGACGGACCAGAAGTGACTATTGGAATAGTGTGTACGCGCTATGGGAGAAGTGCCACCAGGGCGAATGACAACGTACTGCCACCCAATGTATGTGAATGCATATCAGCCGTGCAAATGTTAGCCGTCTAAAATCCACACAAAAGCGGTACTTCCCGTTGGACTTCTTCACCAGGAGAACAGGCGAGTTGTACGGGCTGTTGGCTTCTTCGATAACATCCTCATTCAGCATGTTCTGTATTTGCCTTTTCAATTCCTCTTCAAGATGAACCGGTATCCTGCGGGGTCCGTGAGGTCGAAATGTTCCGATTGTTGGTATTTCATGTGCAATTCCAGTTGCAGAATCCGTACGGATAATCGTCGTTCGTAAATACCTCCGCGTATTTCTCGACCGTGGACTGGAGCAAGGGGGCTGTGCAAAGTGGGGTTTTAGCCGTGCGTACTTGGTTGACGCTATCCTGTCGCTGTCCCGTGAGTGTCAAGGAGCCATACCTGGTTGACAACTTTTGAGCTTCAAGTCAATCACGGCATCTGTTGCAGTGAGGAAATCGGCCTCCAAGGATCGTTTGCCTGGTTTCTGGGGACACAACGAAACTATGCTTTACGATATGGCTGCCGATACGCACCCACATTCTTTCACACCGTCAACCAGTAAACTATGACCTCCAACTGTCCTGATCATCATGGATGTCGGTTCTACGTTTTGCTTTTCTGCGCGAGCAATCAACGAAATAGCCGCCCCTGTATCGACCAAGCACTGTTCTATCTCTCCGTCAACTTCAACCTTTGTATGTACGGCCCCCTCTCAATTGCTCCCATTACTAGTTGACCCGCCCAACAAAAGGAACAATCATGAAACACTATTTTTAAACCTCCTTATCCGCCGGGTTGGGCAATCCTTCTTCCAGTGTCCTTTTTCCCCACAGATGAAGCAGCCTCCTAGTCGATCGTTCTTCCGTGGTGCTGTTCTCAAGGCAACTGCGAGCTGTTCCATTGTCTTCTGCATTTCTTCCAGTGTCTTCTTGTCCGTATTGTCGTTCGCATCCACTGAGGCCACGGACATTACTCCCAACTCCCGCGTCACCTTCGCAAGCTCATCGAGGTCCATCCGCCGGACGACATGGGCAATACGGACTTGGTCGCGAATC
>LOND01001189.1:42898-57549 GCA_014220965.1 Paragonimus kellicotti | reverse complement strand
TGGAAGTATACGACCACGCAATGTTGGCATTGTATCTCAACAAGAACACTAACACATTTGATGATGAAACATGTATGGCAACGTTTCCAACTTCCTTGTCTACACGATATTTGTACTGTTCCTTCTTGTGTGGAATATTTCAGATAGATACTGGTCGACGAAATGTTGCCCTTGGAAATGGCTGGAAATGACGCTATCGTATGGCTGTTTTCGTCTTCGGTTGATATGCAGCGGCGTGAGAAAAGAGTATTATGTCCCACTCTATCACAGGGAATCTTCAGAAGTAAATTCTATTCACTCTACTGCATTGTTTCCAACTAGATTGAGGTCGCGTGTCGTTCATACGAAACGGTATACGGAAACAGATGAACTCAAGCTGCCTGCCGATCATTGAGAGGTATACCTCTCAGCCAGTCGCGACTTGATGGTTAAAACGCCAGGTATCTATCGCGGTGCAGAAAAATACTCCGATCAATATGACAATCAACGGACCCAAACATGAATTGATTACCATGTACCGCAGACGATTCAAATAAAAGTTTCTCATCACTTCCCGCATGCGTTTGTTCTCCATAATGTTCATGGCGAACGTCATTCGGGAGGAGCAACTACTAGTGTGAATGCATACTGCATTCTCAGACGTTGATCATAGCTAAAGTTTATCAGGTTGAAGGTGCAAATTTATTGGGAATGCAACACTTGCATCTCAGACGTTGTTTATGCTAAAAGTTTGTCAGGTTGAAGCGCTACCTTGGTGTGAATGCAAGTCACTGCATTCTCAGAGTGTTGGTCGATAGCTTAGTTTGTCAGTTGAAGGCAGCTACGATTGGAAAAGGCATTACTGCATTTCAGGACGTTGGATCGTAGCGTTAAAGTTTATCAGGTTGAAGGTGCTACTATTGGGAATGCATACTGCATTCTCAGACGTTGTTCATAGTTGTAGTGATTCAGGTTGGAGAAGCTTCCAGTGTGATTGCTTACTGCATACTCAGATGTTCTTAATGGGCTAGGTCAACAAGATTGTGTTCGGTTGCTTCGTGGAATAGATCAGAATCAGCAATGTTTGATAATGATTCCAAGTATATTTCACCATATACATTTTCTCTGTTTGGTATATGGTGGGGAACAGTTTGACGATTAGGTTCGCGAGATTTCGCTTTGCGGGTATGTTATGACCCGCTGGTCAACGATAACGATAATGTCTAGCGCACGACTATAGTAATACACGAACACGTAGCACCGAGCGTAACGATAACCAGAAAACCCCAGAAGAACACAGAAGACCTTGACCTTCAGTCGAGAATGTATTTGCTCTCTAACCAAAGGTAACATTGCAGACCAGCGTCTGCATATATAGTCTCTGAACAGCCTTGAAGAATCCCACGTTAATTGATGCATTAAAAGTGGGATGGGCCAATCAGAGACGCCGGAGAAACGTGCGCCAAAATTGAGTTTTGGCACGTTGTGGCGCGAAAAGATAAATTCAAAATCACAATTTATTTTTCGAAGATAGCTCGAAAAATAAACCCTTTTTGGGGAAAATAGACTTTCCCCAACACCCGTACAGGTCATGTTAAACATGGGACTACAAACGTGTACACTCGAGGTAACACAGAACACAGTTGTGCCAATACCGTCCGTCGCTGATATTTTTGATAAGCTGCAACAGGCGAAGTTGTTCACGGTGTTGGACTTACGCTCCGGATACTGGCAGGTACCAATCAAACCCACGGATCGTGAGAAAACCGCATTCACGGTAGGCGAAAAACAGTACCAATTCAAGCGCATGCCGTTTGGCCTATCCGGGGCACCGTTCACATTTCGACGCCTGATGGTTCAGCTGGTAAAACGACTGGATAATGTGGCGGTATATGGAGATGATATTGTTATATATAGTAACACGGAATCGGAACATGCTGCCCATATAGATGCTGTCTTAAATCGAATTAAGAACTCAGGACTCCGGATTAATGCCGACAAGTCGCAAATCGGACGATCATCGGTGGTGTTACTGGGACACAAGGTGGGTCAAGGTGAAATCAGGCCTCTGCCGGAGAAAATATTGACAATTAGAGAGGCCGTGGCTCCGAATTCTAAGCGCACGCTGAGACAATTTCTGGGTCGAGCAGGGTACTACAGTCGGTTCGTGAAAAATTTCACTCCATTACATCACCATTGTACGAACTCCTTCGAAAAGACAAGAAATTCGAATGGACCGACGATGCCCAGAGGGCGTTCACGCGAGTGCAACAAGCGATGAACGAGCAACAACTGACACTGAAACTTCCGAATACAAAAGAAACGTTTATCGTAGCAGCAGATGCCAGTGACCGTGGCATTGGGGCAGTACTCAAGCAAAGGGAAGGAGTAATCGAATATGCCAGCAGAGTCCTGACCCCAACGGAGCAGAAATATTCGACCATTGAGAAGGAATGTTTGGCAATCGTCTGGGCACTGGACAAGTGGAGGCCGTACCTGTTGGGTCAACAGTTCCACGTGGAGACAGATCACAAACCTCTCGAGTGGATCAGGACTGCGAGGGACCCGAGAGGCAAATTAGCCCGATGGGCATTGCGTTTACAGGAATATGATTTCACGATCAATCATGTGCCTGGTTCGAACAATTGCGTCGCTGATTTTCTTTCTCGACCGCAGATAGACGACGAACTCCCCAAAGTGACCTTTGGAGTCAACGGCTTAGTAATGGAGCAGGACTCACAAACACTAGTGACTAGACACGTTTCATTTCATCGACGCAGTCCAAGACCTGAACCTAAACAAACAAAGAATGTTCACATTCGATGTTGCCTCACTATTTACGAACGTGCCTCTACAAGAGACAATTGACTATTTATGCGATTACATCGAGCGTAACAACAAACAGGTGAGCATCCCAAAAGATGAACTGAGAGAACTGCTGGTGCTTTGTACGAGTAACGTTCAGTTTCTGTTCAACAATGCAATCTACCGACAGAGAGATGGAGTGGCAATGGGCTCGCCTCTAGGTCCCCTGTTAGCTGACGTTTTCATGAGCAAACTGGAGACTAACCAACTGAGTGCGGTCATTGAACAATTTGCATTTTATAAACGCTATATGATGATATTTTTTGCGTCATCAACGAGAATTCTAACATGAACAGAGTTATGACAGCTTTTAACTCAGCCCACAGCAGTATTAAATTCACCAAGGAGTCAGATAACAATGGTCAATAAATTTCTTGGATGTTGGCATAGTAAGAAGAGAAGATGGTTCAATCCAACGGAATGTGTACAGAAAACAAACTTGGAGTGGCCAGTACATTCATTTTGACAGCTTCGTTCCGCTAAATCAAAAGCGAAACCTCATACGATGTCTGACGGGTAGGGCGTTAAAGATCTGTACCCCTGACACTTTACAAGCTGAGCTAGACTTTCTACAAGAAGTGTTCATGCAGAATGGCTACCCAATGCGTTTCATTCAGAAGGCGATGCAGACGGTAGAGATGAAACTTAAGCCACCCTCTGTGAATAGGAAACTTGCGTTTATTAGTCTTCCTTTCAAGGGAGACCCCATGGCCGAAGTTATCTCAAGAAAGCTCAAAAAGTCAGTCGAATCAACCTACTTTGCCGCTCAATTGTGCGTGAGTTTCCGTTCAACACCCGTTATCATGTCACAACTCAAAGACAAACTTCCTTGTTCTACAACCCCCGACTTCCGGTGGATCAGGACATTGGAATATGGCCAGAGTACAGTTGATACAACCAGCTGTTGTGTGTACTCATTTGTTTGCTCGTGTCGAGCATCATACATTGGTCGTACTACAAGGCGATTGTCTGACAGAGTGTGTGAACATCATCCTGCGTGGTTGAATAGTGGTGTGGTGAGAACGATTTCAAGCGCGATTGTTGCCCATTTGATTGACTCTAATCATTCTGTCAGTAAGAAAGACGCTTTCCAGATTGTCTACCGAGTGCCAAGGAATCGATCAAAAATGGTGAGATTTCGAATGTTGACCGTTGCCGAGGCCATTAGTATCCGATTGCGTAACCCTGACCTCTGTGCACAGAAGTTCGTGCGGACACTTAATCTCCCCTGGCCCACAATCAATCAAGCCCACGATTTGGAACAGTGATTGCGTAACTGATAACAAACACGCCGTCCACAACCTCTATTGACCGTTTTTCTGGCTCACCCCAGTTACTGTTTTCATATTTATTGTGTTGTAATTAGCCTGATGATCAAACACGGAAAACAAGCCTTGTTCGCTACTTTGTCGTTCTCATGACTTCACTGGGTATTTTCGAACGAATTAAACACTAGTGCGTCTACAACGTCAGGACAAGGTCCTCCGGAAAGTGATTGAAGCTCTGGCAAGAGGCGTGAGGATCCCAACAAATACTAAGGATGAAGAGTTGAAAATAATCGCATCCCAATGGAGAAGAGTTGGCTTAAACAGTGCGGGCGTATTAACGTGGCAGCGTGGCGTTGGGCGCTCTTGCGTGGTAGTCATCCCGAGACAACTGAGGAGGAAACTGGTAGCAAACTGCCATGAAATGGCACACACCGGATGCACAAGGACATACAATCTGCTGCAACAAAGAGCATATTGGCCGAAGATGAAAGAGGATGTGACAGCTTACGTGCTTGCATGCCAGCAGTGTCAGTTACTGAAAGGCGACAATCGGGGAGCCCAACAGCCCTTACAGCCAATACCAGTCTCCGAAATCGGTGAACTCTGGTCGATGGATCTTATGGGCCCATTTCCACTGAGTGCCCGCGGTAACCAGTACGTTCTGGTCATGACAGAACACTTTACCCGTTGGATCGAAGCGACTGGCGTCCCGGATCAAAAAGCATCTACGGTGGGAGACATGGTGATGAAGCACATCGTAGCGAACCACGGTGTACCAAAGGCGATCTTGACGGATCAGGGACCATGCTTCGAAAGCGAGGAGTTTCGAACACGCATGCAACAACTGGGAATCAAGCGCATCCGAACGACACCATATCACCCGCAAACAAATGGGCTAACTGAACGTAACAACCGAACGGTCAAAGAATGGTTATCAGCCAAAGGAGGCGACTGGGAGTCGGCGTTGCCACTGGTGTTATTGGCCCACCGGGCGTCTGTCCAGGCGAGCACGAAGAAATCTCCATTTCAATTGATGTACGGGAGAACCCCTCGACTTCCGGTGGATCAGGACATTGGAATATGGCCAGAGTGCAATGATTCCACCATGAAATTATTTGCCGAAAGAGCGAACCAGCGAACCTAAAGAAGATCAATAATCCGGGAGGCAACACCGCGTCGGTCGGAGAGGATTCGTCAACAGATGCACAGGAGCCAAGGAACCTCAGAGGGGGAGGAGTGTTGTATAACAGGCAGTTTCGTTGTGAGTAGTATACTACTCACAAGCGACATTCGGGAACAAAGGGCAAGCCCCAACGCCAGGAAGACGACGGACCAGAAGTGACTATTGGAATAGTGTGTACGCGCTATGGGAGAAGTGCCACCAGGGCGAATGACAACGTACTGCCACCCAATGTATGTGAATGCATATCAGCCGTGCAAATGAGTGTACACGTTTGTGGTCCCATGTTTAACATGACCTGTACGGGAGTTCGTGCAATAAACGAATTTGCTGGTCAAGCGTCTTTGCGGTCACAACAATACAGTGATCCAAATATTTCGCCAGGACACCTTTCCAAATGAGGTGGCTCCAGAGAGCAATACACCCAACTTAATCTAAGGTAGTCTGTCTTTAGTTCCAAATATGCTACCACTAGTGGTTTCCTTTAGGAGTGTTGATACTCAAACACCCATCTCATGATAAAAATATGATTAATGCACTTACTAGCGGGATAGAACCCTGTCAGCTCATCACGAATTTACATTTCCCTGACGAAATAATATTGAACAGAGAAGTCAGAAACAGTTTTTGCACAATGTATCTCTCGAGCACATTTCGCTGCATCTCATCAGGTACATACTGCAGTCTATGGGTTTATATAGCAAAGTTCAATGGACATTGTGAAGCTAAACAACAAAATCAACAACCACACAAACACGCACACACACATCCAACACATCAGTTACCAGGGCAATCTGGTACTGACAAACAAGTCTTTCTGTACACAATAACATATTGACTTGGACGCAATAGAGACAAGACTGGTGCCTACGTGGTTGTCATGTAGAGTTTGAGTCTTTGCATTGTGTACAAGGGACAGAAAATGACTGTGATTTCTCACTCTTTCTCCAGGCTAGACGCCCAGCTCTGCTTAAGATTAATGAAAAGGACATAGACAAGTTAGGGAGTGGCCTAATACACTGGGGAAAAAATCCAGCAGCACAACAAATCCGGTTAAATAAGTTATTGAAAAAATAAGCCCGGGCGAGTTTGGAAACCATCAGACCGTGACAAAGTCACCCCTTATCAGCTGCAAACACACTTGCTAAGCTAACCTCAGTAATGTGCAAATGGCTGTTATACGGAGCTGCTACCAGTTCTGAAGCCCGGGGAAGTGTCTAGTAGCATTCAACCAGAAAGTCACAAGACGGCTTGGTTTAGGAAGCCAAATCCCCATCCAAAACAGAAATCAGCTGAATACATTCACAAAAGATAGGTCAAGAGAAAACAACTTTTAATCAAATGGATTAGTTATAGAAGGGAGCAGCGGTGAGAACTTAAGTGCGTTGCACGCGACAGAATGTTAACAGTGCAGTCAAGTGAGATTGAATACACGTAATGCTCTTTCAATGGAAAATAATACCATCTGTGGAGTGTAATAAAAGTGGGATAGATCCGACAGGAGTAGAACATAGGCTATATATTCCAAACATGGAGAAAGATGTGCTCTATCGCTACAGCAGCCGTACGCTGAATTTTTAACCGAATAGAAGCTGTCATCAGCGACAATCATGTCAGAGAAACGCACATAATCGAGTCTATCATATCCACCAATTTTTTTCAGTCAAAAAAGATAACCATAAATGATACAGTTCTACTTAAGTGGATACAACTATAAACCAGAAGTCACTCAAGAAAAGATAAAACCATGACAACCGAGTAATCCTAGTCAGTCATTGACAGTCTAATACATTTATATATTTGGCAGGAATACCTAAGTAGAGTGGAGTAATGACACAATAAACGAGAAGAAATTGTTGGTTACATAAGGTGAAAAGAAGGATGCGTAAAAAGAGTGTACAACGAAGGTGCCGAGAAATTCGTAACACGAAGCTCACGGACCTACGTTTTTCCTTATCTCAGACAACGTACTTAGTCGAAGATGGTCACTGCTCGTTTGGCCCTGAAAAAGAACCTGGGAACGCCCTAGTGAAAACATCCTCGATGCCAGTACCTTCATTTCCCGAACCCAAGTCATATGCTGATCATTCGACTTTCGGTCCAACCCACCACTCGCATATAAGGCGGGGTGTGACGAATGGTGAGCGGACTATCGTATGATAAGGCTAAACCAAGAAAGCCTTAGGCGAAATTACTATGCGCAATGGTTGACGATCCATCCATCCGGAACACACCCGTAAACCTCGTCATTGACAATATGATGTTCCCACCTCCCGGTTGCTAATAATTTGGAGATATCGACGGTCGAAGACATTTTGCGCGAATCGATCAGGTGACGGGTTGTACAATAAAACTACTCGTACAGTGGCATTATACACCCGGACTTTCGCAGGCTGAGTGCATCGCAGATGACGCAAGTAGACGAAGCCATCCCAGCTTCAACTATGTGTTATCTCACCAGATATTCCATCAACGTTGACGCAGCACTCAGGGTACATGCACTTCTCGACTAACTCCAACGCCTGACAATCGGTGGTGAGAGCAAAGACAAAGTTCCGTAAGTCTTTTAACAACACCCTGTGCTCAAACGGAGCAAAGACCATACGAAAATGGTAAACTGAAGCTTTTAATCTGTCTGGGATGCTCTTAGCTCGTTAGCACCAAATCTGCCTACTTGAGTGTTCAGGCCTCCAACCGTTACTACAACGTCCGTGTGCCGCGCGGTGTGCATAAAATTGAGCTGGTAAACAGAACTTATAGTTGACTGCATCGGGACTACAGTCATGTGTCGTAACAGTATATAGACAACATTTATAACAGAAGCACCTCGAGGTCCTAGTCATAATCACAATTTTGATAACAAGTCTAACAAAACGATTGGGACGCAACAGAACAATTCAAATATGGATTTTAGTCACAGAGACATCCGAAAAGAGCAGGCTGTAAACAAGTGGTGAATTAGCCTATGGAAATGGGACGCGTAGAACCGGGCCAGAATCATGTAGCAAAGGTTTAACAAAGCAACAAATGTCGATGGCCTCAAACGAACGTGTAAGAACCACCTGTTGACTTACGTGCATAAGCATTCAAACATTGAAAATGGCAGGCTTAAACGTTTTCCGGAAAAAGAGGTTTGTGTTGACCAAGCCAAGGCATCACTTTGGAGTTCGGCGCACTATTAAGTGTCAACAACTTCTATCGCGAACAGCAAATGAGACGAGTCTAACGTGCGTGTTTGGATATAACATTATCGGGTCACCAACTACAGAAGCGTTTGATAAACAGGGGGAAATGAGAAGCATTTATCATCATCATAGACAGCAATACATCAATGGTTCACATTGATGCTTAACTGCCAGCATTGCGTTAGTGTGGTGGAGTCGGGAATGAGGAGAGACAGTTTGTGGCATTTCGGGCTTGACGTTCAGATAAGCTGCCGTTTCACTCTCTAATTCAGAAACACATACATGAGTGTGAAGACTATATCAGCAAAACTGGTCGCCAGCTTCAAACCAAGGCTACACAGCGTGTATAAAGTTGAATCCAACAAACAGTTACACAACCATAAAGTGGTACGACGAGCAACCAAGAACCAAGGTCATCAGCTGAGAAGCAACAGCTAGTGAAAACGCACAAAAGAAACTCTAAATTGTGGTTAATTTACTTTGTTCTCAACGTTTAAATTCATACAGTAATTGAACAGAGAAGAATACAAACATGAACTTTTGAACAAACCAATGATCTCAACTACCTGAACAGAAGATACTGCTTTAGAAATTGTCTTGGGGTAAGGATTTCATCAAACTTAAAGTCATTTATCAAGTACCAATTTAGTTTCTTCTTCAGAGTTTCATCGAACTTAGTGACATTGCACATCGCTGAGAACATCACGACAGAAGACAAACTCATACTGCTTTACACACCAGAAAAGCACCGATGTCTTACTGTTGCGCTAAGAGGCACACCAAACCCTTGGTGTAAGCAATATCAAGGCATTAATAGTGAAAGTTCGGCGACATCATCAAGACCAACAGTTCAGTTCCCACACCCACCTTCAGGGTTTATACTGGAGCTAAAAATACCTTCGTTGTAACACACGATTACGTTATAACTCTTAAATGATGCTCTGCCTAGGTGTGGACAGCCACATAACACTAAGTCTACATACGATCTAGTGCGTCATCACATCAACCATAGGCTTAATCGGAACTACAGTAACGTCTAAAAGTTGCGAGGTGCCTGTCATAAACACCAGTAGTATCAGTATCAAAATGGTATGCACACAGATCACGGTAGAACTGAAAAAGCGATGGCCACATCCTATTGGTTAACAGCAAGAAAACTACGAAGCTGAATTCCCAACCCCTGGTTTCCGAACTACAGCAAGAACATCCCAAAAAGCCTAACATCCATGAGGAATAAGGCTCCATAAGCAGAGTATACACGATAACCGAACACAAATTCCCGTAATTGGCATAGCAATTATATAAAAAGTCCTAGGACACCATATGTTCTGTCATAAACCCTTTACGAGGGAGGCAGGCCCAGAGAGCACTGCAGGCAAATAAGTCAAGAGTAAACCTCTGATCCGCAAATATAAGCACAGCTATTAACTGAGTATGAGATTAACAATGCACTAATATCTGCTACAATGTTTAGATACAGTCAATCAGCAGGTCTAAAGTCAGCCTTCATTCCTCGTATTTGGTTTCCTTCGGGTTTTAGTATAATTACTGTAGACATCATAGGAACAATTGAAACGAACACAGGGAGAGTCGCCACGCAACTGAATGTCGAACTACCCGTGATCTAAGAAAATTAGCGTTCGAGGTCCTCTCTCGGTTCAGTTTGACATCCCAATAATTCCAATCCACGCCATAATTTCGGAAATAAGCAGAAAAAAGTGACACTAGATCACAGAAGCCCAGTAGTACGTCTTATTGGATATCACTCAACTGAAATACGCCCACATCATTAAGCATGGCTAGCATAACCAAAATTTTAAACGCGAAATCTGTAACAATTATTCGTGTTACTATGAGTGGCTGGAGTTGTAGCTAATCGAAAGTTCCGAGGATATACTCTTACAAGAATTAATTTGATGAAATCTCTGAAAGGCAACAATATTGTGACAACAATCTACGCTTTGTATGCTACTCCAGTGAATACCGAGACTCGTGAAGTTCCCGGTAGCCATCCTACCAAAGGGAAGCAGGACGTCAGTTGTCAGCGGGGCAATCTGCCACTTGCGAGCCCATCCATAACGTGCAACGACGCTTAAGACACCGGGCTGAGCACTTCCAACAGCAGTTCAACTGGCCACCCGCGCCATTGACTAAGCCTTCAGGCTTTGCCTACGCTCATTGGTCTGTTGACGTTTCTCCGCCCTGAGAAACGGGAGTCTCACGTGAGACAAAGTTCCGGGAACGTCACAAGAGATCCGGCCCAAACGAACTTTATTCTATCCTTTTTATAGATGGAGGTCAAGCCTTAGTCAGATAGCTGACAGTTTTGCTCCAGAAACTCTGGATCAGTGGAGTTATTCAAAAATGACTGGGATTGAATTAACATCGTCCCCATTTTCAAAAACGGCTCACGCCCTTCCTGTGTAAATCACAGATGGATTAGCTCAATTCCCATTGCGTCAAAGCTGCTCGCAGGGTTAAGGCTTATGGAAACGTATCGCCGACTTTTGGCACCTCGAGTGGGATACGATACGGTCGCTTAGCCTCTGATTTTCTAATTAACTTTGTAGTTGACTAGATTTTGGGCGTGCTTTAACAGACCGTGGAAATAATTACGGGCACTTGACTCCGATATATAGAGTGCATAGGCGATATCGCTGTAATCTGTGGGAGTTCACAGGTAGCCCGGTACATCTTAAACAGATTAGAGGCTTCAGTTCGTCGGTTTGGTATGGATTTTGTATCTGCTAAGTGCAAGGTGCTGTTGCAAGACCGGCAGAGTTTCATATCTGCCCTCACTCTTGGTGGTGAGTAGTTGGAAGTAGTCGAGAAGTTCACGCATCTTAGGAGCTGTATCAGCACCGGTGGAAGGTCTCATGATATTACAAGTCGCATAGCAAAGGCTTGCATGACGTTTGCCACCTAAAGCCATCTGTGGAGTCGACAAGACCTCTGTCGTTCCTTGAGAGACCGTGTGCAGTGTCATCCTGAGAGCGGTCCTATAATACAGTCCATTCACTCGGAAGATGTCTACGGAGTATCTGTTTTCGACTACCAGTGTCTCCGAAGCATTAGCGGCGTGTGGTAGGAATACCGTGTCAGCGTTGACGAAGTACGCCGACAAGTCTTCGAAATGAATCCCTGTCGACCATTAGGCCTATTGATCTCGTCTCATAAGCTTCATTAGCATGACCATATGTTATGAAGATCAACTCACCGGCCTGCCACATCGTGTCTTGTTTACGAGTGGTGGGTTAGGCTGGAAAGCGGCAGCCGGTGGTCAGCGCATGACCTGGGTTCGGGGTATGAAAGCACTCACTGTGAAGTTTGCTTCAATAGGGCGCTACCGGCTTCCTAGCTGTGGTCCAAAGAACGATGAACACTCTTGGTTGCGGACGCTGGCGAGGAACAGCAGTCAATGGCGCTCGTGGTGCGAATCTCTGCTTGCATCCTTGTAACGTCTGCTTTATCTTTTTACATTGTTTCCCTCCCCGCCTTACACGTTTTTCTCATATTGTGATACGTTTGCCATTTCATGCTGTCTCTACGTGTTATATATATATATATATATATATATATATATATATATATATATATAACTGCGGGAATAAACATCATTGGCGTAAAGAAAAGGGGCTGGGGAGAATAAAAAGACTTCATAAAAAAGACCACTGTACATCGTGGTTAGGTAGATCTGGAATAGTCTCAATCAGCCTACTTCAACTCTCTTCTGAGGGTTTTACAGACTGATTTTCACAAACTCATCAACAGCTTGAAACCTGATTCAAACATGATGTCAACATTCCCATGATAACCTCGTGACGGTTGCAACTGGCAGTTGCGAAAACATTTGGAAAAGAACATTAAAACCTCGCGATACATGCTCGCTACTGACTGTCCCGCTGCTGTGTCCGAGAGTGCTTCCAATCAGCGTTATTAATTGTAGCGAACTTCCAACTGAGCAGAGGGCACCAATCCACCTTGCTCAGTGGGGTGGCTAAGACATTCATAGTTCATGATGCCGTTATCGCCTAATCGCCTTTAAGTTCTCCAAACTATCAGCAGCAACAGTGAATAATGCACGTTTTAAACGATGCTTCATCAGCGTTTACAGTACGTGGCCCAACCAGCGAAAATTGCATTTCTACTGATTCAGTTAACGGTCGCGGACTTGCATACGTCCCAACTACGCGCCAACAGATTGTCGTGTTGCTCTAGCCATCTACTCATTTAATATAGGCTGACTGGTTTCGACAACGTAGTCCGTACTCATCTTTCACATGAACAGATTAGGTCTCTGATCCGAGCACATATACCTTGCAAGCCTTGCTTTTAAGCAGTAGTTAGATGTCTTGACGACGGCACAAGTGACGAAGGTTAGTAAACGCACTGCGTGCTCTTATCGTCCTCACAGACACATCGTCTGCAATATTACAGGCTGACGGGATGACACCCTATTAAACCTCAAGCGACCTGCTTGCAACAGCAAAGACAGAGTCAGTGCCAACCTAACTTTGTAACAACATTACACTTTGAAAGCGCAAAATGCACTTCATACGAACCAACCACAACATTTCATCAGTTTCGTCATCATCGTCACAACGGCCTTAAGCTCATCCAGAAGGTACTGTGGCTTAAGTTGTCGATCATCCTAACAGTGACATGAAGTAGCCTAGAAGAAAACGTTACTAAAAAGGTCAAAATTAATAAAAGACTGGGTAGGTAAATTAGAAATGGTATTAATGTAGGCGCGCCATTGATTGTGGCACACCGCCACCTCAGAGAGAGCTGCTAGCCAGCGATTTGAGTGATTAATAAGACCTACACTGCTACCTTGACGAGGTGGTCGGGCTTGTGTGCTGTTTCGATCCGGCGGGCTATGCTGACTAGGACTCCGGTCCTTCCAGGTTCAACCCTGTCAGACAGGCCAAAGGGGAGCAGCCAGACGAAAAGCAGTTACACTCACGTTACTAAGAAGGTTGAAAATTAATAGAAGTCTAAGCGAAAGAACTAGAAATGGTATGGATGCAGGTACGCCATTGACTGCGACACGCGCCATCTCGGATAGCGTCTCTAACCAGCGGTTTGAGTGATCACGAGGACCCCATCCAGGCAGGCGACACCTACCCACTTTACTCAGTGGAGCAGTCAGGGTTTCATATTTCGTGACCACGTTGTCGCTTGACCACCACGTGGTTTCACCCAACTGTTGGTGGTCTCAGTATATAATGCCCGGTACGGTAAACGCTCAGCTGGCATGCGGAGTACGTGACCTAACCATCGCAGGCTGTGCAACGTGAGTAGTTGACCGATCGATCGCGCATCCCGAGCGTTCCGGAATACGCGCCGGCGAACTGCCGCATTGCTCACGCGATCAGTCCACTTAATGTGGGCTAACTGGCGGAGACGATGGTCAAATACAGCAAGCTTGTTGATATCTTCCTTGCGAACAGGCCACGTCTCCGAACCATAGAGCAAAACAGAACGCACACAAGCATTATATACTCTTCCTTTCAGCGACAATCGAACGTCTTTTCGACGCCACAGATGACGCAGGTTGGCAAAGGCAACTCGTGCCTTTGCTATCCTCGTTGATATCTCATCAGCAATATTACAAGCTGACGAGATAGTGCTACCCAAGTATGTGAAACTGTCCACAGTCTCGAGCGGATTATCTGCAATAAATAAAGTAGGAGTGGAAGGTGCGAAGCGCATTCCATACAAACCAGCCCGGTCACTCACCTTGTTCAGCATGGTCTGCATGTCTTCGGCAGAGGGGCTAAGTAAGACAATGTCGTCCGCATACTCCAGATCGGTCAACCGAGCGCCAGGAAGAAGCTCAACACCAAGTTCACTGGACTCCTCAAGCGCACCCTCCAGAATGTCGTCCATGACAAAATTGAACAGGAAAGGGGAAATCGGACACCCTTGACGAACACCACTAGAAGTGATGAACGCCCTCGACCGGATCGGAATCCTGCCTGTTCTTCACGTATCTGCTTTCTCTGGGTTTAGTGAGCCGACGTAAAATGAGGCCAGTGAGTAACTTGGAAGCAACAGATACCAAACTGATGCCTCTGTGGTTGTCAACATAGATTTCGGGCCCACTTTTTGAAAACGGGAATTACTGTTTACAAGCACCAATCGCGAGGTACCTCATCAGTCTCCCAAATC
>LOND01001189.1:23877-34461 GCA_014220965.1 Paragonimus kellicotti | reverse complement strand
TGCCCTAGCCTTGGAAATACACGCTTCTATTTCATTCCATACACCTTCGCCGCCGTCGCTGATGCAACTTCCCACGTATACCAACCGGTTCAACAACCTCCATGACTTCATTATCTAACATTAAATCTACGTGATCACAACAATCTTGCAGAAGCACTTTGCATTTTGAGGCTGCAAAGCGCATTCCGAAGTACTTAGCAGAACGCGAAATAGCGTCCAGTGTTGTTTGTGCCGCTTGAAAGTTGTCAATACCTTATCGTCAGCATAATCAAGATCAGTCAGTCTTTCACCAGGTAGGAGGTCCACGCCGGCATCATTTGAGTGCCGCAGACAGTCCTCCATTATTTCGTCTATGACGAAATTGAACAAAAATGGCGAAAGGGGACAGCCTTGACGTACGCCGCTCCTGGTGCTGAAACTGTCAGACACTTCGCCGTAAACCCTAACCTGA
The DNA here is from genome assembly GCA_014220965.1 of Paragonimus kellicotti. Taxonomy (NCBI): domain Eukaryota; kingdom Metazoa; phylum Platyhelminthes; class Trematoda; order Plagiorchiida; family Troglotrematidae; genus Paragonimus; species Paragonimus kellicotti. The sequence goes on along the minus strand of LOND01001189.1, from coordinate 34,010 downwards.
GCTGAAGTATGGGAATAAAGCGCCGACAGTATGTTCACATACTTAGTCGGTACACCCCTACGTTTAAGCGACTCTAAAAGTGTAGATCGGTCCACCGAATCAAACGCACCTTTATAGTCGAGAAATACGGCGATTGTTGGCCGGCGGTACACATGACGCTGCTCCAGAATTTGACGAAGGGTAAAAATGTGATCTATACAACCCCGCCCAGGGCGAAACCCAGCCTGTTCTTCCCTAATGTTTACTTCCCGAACTGCAGTGAGTCGACGAAGTATAATTGATGCTAGAACCCTTGAAATGACTGGGGTCAAACTAATCCCTCTATGGTTTTCGCAAGAGCCCCGGGCTCCTTTCTTAAATATGGGAACTATTATCGAGTGACCCCAGCACGGAGGGATGGTCTCCGTCGTCCACACAAGTTGAAACAACTGAGTCAATGCCTCTACTAACGTCTCCACCTTCTTTGAAAAGTGCCGGCACGAGATCATCTGGGCCAGCAGCCCTATTACGATTGAGAGCCGAAAGGCAATTGCGAACCTCAGTCTCAGTGGGTGGTTCCAAATCTACCGACCAGGGTGCTACATCACAAGTTTGTGGCGGCAACGCAATAGAAGCAGCAGGCCAACTAAATTGACCCTCAAAGTGTTCCGCCCAACGCTCTACAGACTAGTGTACCATCTACCTCGCTGATGGCTTCACTGACAGACGGTCGCCTGGGACCAGTGGCACGGATCAGCTTAAACAGTTTACCGATGTTCCCTGAGGCAAAAGCGGTTTCCATTTCCTTAACTTTTTCCACTAACCAAGCCTCACGATCAGCCTTTAGACTACGTTTCAGTTTCCTACGGATATCTCTTCTAGACTTGTTATGTGAACTACCAGAAGGAACCTTCCGTCTGGCTTCTAACAACTCCAGGGATTTCTCTGAAATCCAATGTTTGTTTACCCCATGTACCCCTGTGCCGCATGCTACAGTACCTGCTTTCTGAATGGCCTGTGAGATTTGAGTCCAGCAGCTATTAGGGTCTTCGGAGTGAGTACCACTAAGGCAGCTTTCTAAGCTGGTTTGGTAATTATGCCTTACCGATGGTAAAGCCAGTTTCTCAACAGCTAATCGTTGCTGTCGGTGGGGTCGTTGCCCAGCAAAAGTAAGAACAAAACGACAACGTACCAACGCATGATCTGAATCCAAGTACGTGCTCCAATAAGAACGACAGTCTTGAATGGAACCCCGCCACCTATAACTAACGGCTATGTGGTCTATCTGAGACCAGGCCTGATTCGGAGAAGGCGGGCGCCAAGTATAGCATTGGCGTGCACGATGCCTAAAACCAGTACTGGCTAAAAATAGCTTATGTTGTCATGGATTCTAGTCTCCGAGATACAGCAGACATCAACGTGCAACGAGTCTAGCGTTCGTGCGAGAGCCGCTTGCTGACCTATCTGTTTTAGCGTGCGAACGTTGAAGGCACCTATATTAATTCGCGTTCTAGGTCTAAGCAAGGGACGAGGGAGGCCTGAAGCTGAAAGGCAAGAGACGGAACTTACCGGCTCAGTGTTACCACAGTTAGCTACATCTGTTGTGGGACCTGTAGAGTAATTATCAGAAATGGAGGTCGGGAGGGGCCTGAGAGCTAAATTTGATAGGACAGTGGGGGAGGGGTCAGCAGTAGCATGTTTTCGCCTATCCACCCTGCTGTATGCAGCAGATAGGGCGACCCGGTTTATACTGCGAGACGGCCGATGCAGTATGGATTTATTGTTGTTGTGAATATTCATGGTTGTGTGTGGGCTGAGATACTGCCAGGACGCCCAGACCTAGACAGGAGAACGATTAGGGTTCTCAACCAAAGCCTTTGGCTCAAAAGCCTGTACCGCAAGGCAGCGGTTGGGTGGCAATGTACCAGAACTGGTACTTTTTCCGGAAAAAGATGCCAACCTTCTTCCAACCCCCAACCTGGAGGACCAGGAGACTGGTTTGTCAGACCTCTACCCATTGGCCTGCCTGGTATGAGTGACTCTATCGGTGTGGTGGCCACCGTCCAGTTTAGCCCAATTAGGCCCAATAGGTCATCGAGATACGCAAGCCGTCACACCACGTCAAGGTCCAGTCATAACAACCGCACAATGTCCAACATTCGCGGCTGAATGAGCTGGTTCAGACTTGCCAAACCGCTCCTCAAAGTCCCGTCTGCCAAATCACCGTGACAAGCTGCAACCTCGTGAGCCATCTCTTTCACTTATGATCCGATCAACATGTTGTTGGCCACTGTGATCATGAATGAAAGAAAACAGCACTCGACTATTCCCTGATAAAAGTGCCTTCCCTATCTGCTTGGCTCGCTCTGGCAAGCAAGTCTCAGGGTTTGTATATTAGCTATTCATAAGTTTGCATGTTGGTTGGCGGCAGCCATTATCATACTCAGAGTCAGGGGGATCAGTGATGTTTGTTCGTAAGTTCTACTGAGTGGGAGAAAATTCGCTTCTGCCATATCCGCAGTGCTTCTTTGGAACTGATATCTTTGCAAAAGCTGTTCGCCTGGTTGTTGAGGTTCCTTTTCAGTGTTAGTTTGGATCACTCGATCGTTGTGAATCTGGCACCCTATCACCATTGCTTGATAGGCGTTTTCTTTACATCGTCGCTTAATTTCTAACCATGTATTTTATGTTTGCGAACAATCTCTGAGCAAACGAGAAAACAAAGTGGGAACAACAACACAGGCTGAATCAAGATGGTTATTACAGATCGAGCGGTAGTTTTTATCGGGATAACGTACCAACGACGACGGTAATATTATCCATTTGCGTCCATGTTTGGATTGCAGAGGGTGGTCTCCACGCCACGTATTGCCGTATGTTGTTGAAATGCGTAAATGGAGAGGTAGAGTAGACGAGAAGCGCACAACTGCAATAGTCAACCGGTATTATCACTGTGTCGCGACCGGACGCCGAACGCATCAACTAACCGCCTCTCTGGAGTGAGACGACCAAATTGTGCGTTTATATCATCGGCAAGCACAGTGATGTCCAAATGTTCAGTTTATCTTAGGAGATTGAAGATAGCATCGTAAAAAACGTTATTGGCAGTATCTGAACCACTGTCAGTTGTGCCATATACGTATATGACGAAACTTCCCGGTTTGCGTAGCCAACCTTGAGTGAAGCGCGAAGTCTGAGAACACACGCGTAACCGTTCATTGAGATCCAGTTGAACAAGTTTCGTTCTGGCTCAGAGCTCAGTACAAACCCCGTTCCAGCATGACCATCCGATTTGGCTTAACCACAACCAGATACTGAGGGAAAGCCGCCGGTTCGAAGCACTACTGAAGGGCAGATTTAACTAAATGACAGAGTCAATATCGTAAACAGGCGCCTCCGAAACACAACAGACATCCAGTTCCAGATGCGAGATGACGCTCGCCAAAAAAGTTTGCTGGTGAGCAGCAGCATCACATTTGTTTTTTGAAGGTGTCTATCAAATAAGTCGACGTCGTTGTGGTATTAAATGAAGACCTGTAAACACAAAGAACTAGGGAGTTTTGAATTCATCCACGTACTCGTTGTCGAAGCAACGCAGCTCATAGTTCCGCCTGAACATCACCTCTAATCGAGTTACTGATTGCGTGGAGGCACTACATTCGAGGCTCTGCTGGCATACTTCGTGTGTAACATAACTGATAGGATTGGAGGGAAAACAAGTCGGTATACACGTGGTTTTTCATCCAATAACTAACCAACCACTATAGACATGTTATTCGAACAACCAATCGCACAGCACGAATTTTTAGGAGTTGCAGCGACAAATTGCGGTAGTCTATGCGACCATTTCACTTGAATGGATTCGACAGCCATAAACAATTAAATATGGGGCTCACTGGGGTTATTGATACAACCACCAACAGTACTTGATTAGGTAATGGAACATAATGTGCATCTCAGGTAGTCGGGTTTCCTCTCCTGGCATTAAAAATCGCCGCCGAAAATCCACTAAGGCACAACGAAATAAGACCCTTCGATCCCCAAACTTCAGCATATGAATGAAAAACACTGTGGTTGCGCGGAAACAAAAATGAGAACGACGGCAAGAGAAAACTTTTCAGAAAATATTTTTTTCATTTCAAAAAAATGCGAAAGAAAATGAAAGCATGGCAGGGCATGCCAGGTTTTCCCGAGCCCTTAAAACCTGGATTGACATCAGTAACACAAGACCATCATCGAAAAGCCATAACACCTGTGTCGATTTGAGTCACCAGTTACACGTACTCACATAAGGGATGCGCTTGGGTTGGGGATTTGAATTCTCAACCGTAGGAAGGCTCCAATCAGCTTTTGTTATCAAATCAGGAACCGAATACTCGTCTTGAGGGTTGTACTTCTAAGTGATTCGCTACCGCGTTTTGTCGTTTTCTAATGCTGACCTCAATCATTAGCCACAACCTAATTAGGCCTTTTCAGACACAGTTATTACTTAAAACCCTGTAGACATTGCTATCTGCTGGCCTCGAGGAAGCTCCCAAAGACCTGAATCCATAGAAGACAATTACCCCGAGTTATGGCCCCGAGACTTCCTTTATATTCAGAAGTGCATATGCACAGTCCTGAAAGCTAACGACATGGTCCATTACCACAAACGACCTGTCACACCTCCCCAAGATTCTACCACTTATTTTGCCCGTAACGGATAAAAGCACTCGGCACCGTGGTGACACCGCGACCTGGAAAATCATCCGAATGGTTGTGAGCACGAAGTCCCCTGCTTCTCGGGGTTGAAAGACGAGCATACTGTTGTCTCGAGTACAGTTACGGTTAACTGTAGGTTGTCGAGTGAACGAAAGAAAGGGCCTGTTAGAGTCCCGAGTTAGGAAATTTTTGAGGACATTTTGGTGTGTTTGCTCGTTAATGATAGCAGCATAATGGTCGGATAGAGAAGCCTATCTCCTTCCATCGCGTGACCTTATTAGTGATACAACTCTCTAGTTTGGACAGTGCAGACACTGTTACTGAAATCCTGGTAAGAACTACCAGTACGTCTACGAATTCAGTCCGAATACGGACTGAAAAATACATCCACTAAGTAGAAGAGATACTTGATATGGATACAAAAGTCGGGAACGTGTCTGTACGCAACAGAAACGGACAAAGAGAAGTCAGAATGGGACAAAAATGGTCAACTTGCGTACCACTGTTTCAGTCATGCGACAGTTTAGTCATCATATAAATTCGGCAGCGATAGAAAAATCCCGCCAGATCTCATGGTTTACCCACTGAAAAGGAGTCCACGTTGGTGGTACGTATACCTTATATCAGAGGGTGCGGAGTTAAACAAGTGGAGTCTAAATGCGTGTAAGACCACCTTCTGCTAAAGGAAGCATATTTGGGGCGTAGATTACGTCATATGGAACAGCATTCCAATGGTGGGAAACCCTACGTAACACGTCCTCTTGGAAGAAACGGGCGTCGACGAAACAAACGTATTACAGAAAAAATCCGTAATGGAATAGAGTCGCAACACAAAAACAATAAATTATGACAGACGGAAAAAAACGGGGCACAGCTTAGACAGGTCGAAAACGTGGTCAGTCTGGTAGTCAAACATCAGAAGGTTCAAAATAATCATTTCACCTGAAATGCCGTCCTTCCTTCTTGAACTCTTTTCAAGGTCCGGTCGATGTCACTCTGCAATTTCCTCTTATCTGCCATACTCCGCAGAGCTATGAAAAAGCCGCCTTAGAGGAAACTTGCAAATGGAAAGAAATAACAAACACTCGGAGTGAATTTTTGTATCCAAATACTTTTGCAAATCTCGTTGATAAAATTTTCTAGCTTCACTAATTCCCCTTAGTTCTCACAGGAAAAATGATGTAATTGATATTCTCTGCGGTTTTACGAGCGAGTTACTGGAGATATGATTATCAGCGACTTGTTCAGGGGTTCGATGTTGAAGACCCAAGTCACCCGGGATCCGGTCGGTTTGTGTAACGTGCAGCGGAGTGGAGGCACTGAGGAACAGCGTTTCTCTGAAGGACGAGGGCCAAGCGGAAATCTGGAATGGTAACAAAAACCGACAAGCATGAGCCGGAGGCCCAGTAAGTCATGCACACAACTTACTCAGTCAAAAACTCAAATGGCGTCAATCACACGACAACGAACTGTATTACACTTGTTCGTTTCAATATCTGCGGTTTTCTGTTGACCTGAAAGGCAGTCATTGAAAACAGGTTGTAGCACCGCTGTTGGTGGTGATAAGAAAAGAATAAACCGGTCGAAACCAAGATCCCTTAGATCTTTTCAAAGGTCAACTTTCGCGATATCTACTACACTTTGTGCACCACGTATCACGAATAAGTTCCCGGAGCCTTGAGGCTCCGTCGTTGATGTATATTAGAAACAACAGCGGACCGAGTACGGATCCTTGAGGAACTCCAGCGGAGATCGGAGAAGAAAGGTCCGATCCGGTTTTTACTCTGAAAGTCCTGTTGCCAAGAAAGGATGCAATCCAGCGGAGAACAGCTCCTTGGAGGACCGTGTAAGACACGGTCAAAGGCTTTGGCAAAGTCGAAGAAGATAGCATCCGAGATATGGCCATTGTCTTTGGCGTCTGTCAGGCTATCCATGAAGATTAGCATATTCGTTATGCATGACCGGTCGGGAAGAAAGCCATGCTGGGTAGAGGAGAAGAGGTTATTGAGAAGAAATGCCTAAGGATGGCGCGTTTTAACAGACGCTCCATTACCTTGCACGGGATGCTGGTGAGGCTGATCGGCCGATAACTAGCAGGGGAGTGACGATCGCCTGCCTTAAATATAGGTGTGACAAGTGGACCATTTCCATGCCTTCGGAGGGATGTCAGTCTGAAATGTCTGGTTGAACGGGTTATGGAGGGGCACCGCCAAACCAAGGGCCGCTTCTTTGAGGATCCGAGGATGGATCGCGTCTGGTCCCATTGCACTATAAGGATTGATCTTAAGCAAGAGATCCTGAACGTCGAGCACAGGGATGTGAGCTGTTGGGAGTGGGTTTTGGAAATCTATACCTGGGGGACTCGTTTGGTGGAACTACATTGTAAACGGCTGACTAGTATTCTTTGAACACGTCAACGACCACCGTTCATTGAGTATGTTAATCAGATCATGAATACTGTCCTGAGGAAAGACATACTCACTGTTGAACGTGTCTATCGCGCACCCACCATCTAGTCACGGGCATAAGGTGTCGCGACCTAAAATTCTTGATTTGTATCCACTTGAATTTTGGCGACTTCGCGCTGTTTCACGTTCCACACATTTCTTTGAAGTAGGTCTCGCTGAACAACTTCTTATTGTAGCGAATGATGACGGTCGGCGAGGACATAACAGGAAGCTTTTCAAGCTTCGTCCTCGGACCTTCCTTAGGACAGCAGTTCTTTTCTATAGGGACATTAGCCATTGGAACAGCCTCCTGTCTGTGATCGTTAGCGGCGCTTCTGAAGATCGTCTCGAAACACCGTTTGATGCCCACTTACTCAAAACATTATTATGCGAGTAATCTTACTCTGTTCTCGGTATTTATTGTGTTTCTCAAGAGTGGTACTACAACCTGTTTTCGATTATTGCCGTCGAGAACAATAGACGCCCGGTCGACACCAAATACGAAAAATCGACTAGATCCGTAAAGGTTGGGTCTCTGCTTCAAAATCGTGTATCAGTCACTAAATCGCCGAATAGTTAAGGAGGTCATAAGAAGAATCTCTCCAAGCTTTAAACTAGGACCTCCCTTAGGCAACAGTATTTTACAGAATCGAAGATTTTTTATAAAAAAAAACGAGATAGCACAGCTTGATCGCTTCCTCTCTGTCCTGCCTCCCTGCGACCGTTTAAAATTGTCAGCAGATTCGTAAGAACAACCAACCTCTTAGAAAGCCGTGTTAAGTGGCTCCGAAAACTTTCTGCGCATACAGAAGTCTACGGATTCTCTCCCCTGAAACGCGTTCGGAAATTTCGCTGGGTAATTTCTGACAGCTGATCGGCCACCACCTTTGAAGATGGGAACTGTGGTGACCTCCTTCCAGTCTCTCAAGGTTATACCTGTATTCATACTGAGATTAAATATATGAGGAAAAGGCAACGTCAGCGGTTTGGCTAGGGGGTTTAGGATGGCCGGGTGCATACTGTCCGATCCTGCGAACTTTGTGTCCTTTAACAGTGATGTCGCACATTAAACTTCACGGGGCGCAATATCCCCATCCACCGTGGTCACACACTTGGAGTTAGAGAAGAGCTTGGGCCCTCCATCATGCGAGTGATAAACACTGGAAGTGTGCTGAAAACGCGTCCGCTATGCACTTGTCACTCGACAGGAAAATGTGGTCCCAACTTCTTCTTCAGGGAGGACCTTGACAGAGCACAACTGTAAAACCTCTCAGGTTTCTGTTTAATGTCGCGTGTCATACTGAGCACATACGCCAGGCGAGCATTCTATGTTACTTTTATTATTTCGTTTCTAGCTCTGCTGCACCTACTGAGGCTTTTTAATGGTTTTAGCTGCGTACGTGCCTTCCAAGCCATATGCTTACACTGGAACATTCTCTAGACCCTTGGGCAAACCCGTGGATTGCGGCTCCTTCCTCCCATTAGTATTTCAGGATTGCCCCCTTCTGAAGGAGCCCGGAGGTTGTCAACATAGTTTTCCCTCAAAGTGTTGACATACCTGTGGAAGTTGGTGGGTTTTCAGCCATTCTTTTGGATTCCACTATTAATTTATTATGGTTAACTGGGTGGAAAGTTGCACTTTTTGTGCCGGTTTTATCGTGAGGGAACAGTTAAACGAGAAATAGCTCGTCATGCGATCGCCCTTTCCGAGTGGTGCTGCGGGCGAAACGTTTGTGATGTCGCTCCTGTGGCCGGATATGATAACGTCTAGCGTTGGAGCTTCCTGAAGAAGTCTGAATCTTGTGGCCACATCAACACGTGGTGATGTTGGCCCGGGCAATTATCCGTTTCGAGGGATTCGGCTTGAAGGTCGTTCAAAAGGGAAAACGGTCATTTTGGCGCGAATCCTCGTTTTTTTAAATATTTTTGAAAATTTTAAAATCGGAATTTCGGGCAAAGTACTCACAATGCATCAATTTTAAATAAACAGCGGTACTGCAAATATTGAAATACATCGATCAAGTGCCAAAAGTACTTATCGACATGAAAACTTTGACGGATTTTCAACTCCCCAGAGGGCAATTATCCGTTTCGTGGTCGTTTGACCAAGAAGCACTTAGGGCAATATCTGGATCTAATGGACAGCTGTTTAACTCCCACCTACAGGAGATTTTGTGGCGCAAACGAAATCCCCGTAATTGTGTGGGACGGCTACTATTCACCTTATCGCATACGGACTTCCACTAACGTTATGTTCCATTACCGGTAGTTATCAGTAGGTTTTTCAATTTTTCGCCTGCCCATTATAATCTTCTAGATCCCCTGCTCAAAATTTCCTAAGTTCGATTATTTGTGTGAACAGAAAATATCGCGGACATGTCCGAGTAAGCCGGTTGCAGTATATTATATTACAGTTTCAGCCTATCGCCAACATAATAACCTGGCTGTTTGCCAAGTACCACTTCAACCTCCTACCCTGTTGGAGAAAGTTTATGTTCCCCAAAAAGGGTTTATTTTTCGAGCTATCTTCGAAAAAAAATTGTGATTTTGAATTTAATCTTTTCGCGCCACAACGTGCCAAAACTCAATTTTGGCGCACGTTTCTCCGGCGTCTCTGATTGGCCCATCCCACTTTTAATGCATCAATTAACGTGGGATTCTTCAAGGCTGTTCAGAGACAATACATAGGCAGACGCTGGTCTGCAATGTTACCTTTGGTTAGAGAGCAAATACATTCTCGGCTGAAGGTCAAGGTCTTCTGTGTTCTTCTGGGGTTTCTGGTTATCGTTACGCTCGGTGCTACGTGTTCGTGTATTACTATAGTCGTGCGCTAAACATTATCGTTATCGTTGACCAGCGGGTCATAACATACTCACCACAGCTTGGAGTGTTCGCACTCCAAGGAATATGGGTATCTGTAATCAAAGCAATTCAACACGATCATAACCTCAAGTATTCTCACCGAACAGTGTGTATGACTTTCCGTAATCTGGATGTGGCTGTGGA
>LOND01001189.1:0-23777 GCA_014220965.1 Paragonimus kellicotti | reverse complement strand
ATCATCTACACATAAAACATCGACAATTTGTGGTCGTCTACCAAGAAGCACTTAAGGGCAATATCTGGATCTAATGGACAGCTGTTTAACTTCCACCTACAGGAGAGTTTGTGACGTAAACGAAATCCCCGTAATTGTGTGGGACGGCTACTATCCACCTTATCGCATACGGACTTCCATTAACGTTATGTTCCATTACCGGTTATTATCAGTAGGTTTATCAGTTTCTCGCCTGCCCATTATAATCTTCCAGATCCCCTGCTCAAAATTTCCTAAGTTCGATTATTTGTGTGAACAGAAAATATCGCGGACATGTCTGAGTAAGCCGGTTGCAGTATATTACAGTATATTACAGTTTCAGCCTACCGCCAACACAATAACCTGCTGTTAGCCAAGTACCACTTTAACCTCCTACCTGTTGGGGAAAGTCTATTTTCCCCAAAAAGGGTTTATTTTTCGAGCTATCTTCGAAAAAAAATTGTGATTTTGAATTTAATCTTTTCGCGCCACAACGTGCCAAAACTCAATTTTGGCGCACGTTTCTCCGGCGTCTCTGATTGGCCCATCCCACTTTTAATGCATCAATTAACGTGGGATTCTTCAAGGCTGTTCAGAGACTATATATATGCAGACGCTGGTCTGCAATGTTACCTTTGGTTAGAGAGCAAATACATTCTCGACTGAAGGTCAAGGTCTTCTGTGTTCTTCTGGGGTTTCTGGTTATCGTTACGCTCGGTGCTACGTGTTCGTGTATTACTATAGTCGTGCGCTAGACATTATCGTTATCGTTGACCAGCGGGTCATAACATACCCGCAAAGCAAAATCTCGCGAACCTAATCGTCAAACTGTTCCCCACCAGATATATCAGAACAGGAAAGCATCTGTGTATGGTGAAATATATACTTGGAATCATTATCAAACATTGCCGATTCCGATCTATTCCACGAAGCAAATCGCGAACACAATCTTGTTGACCTAGCCCATGAAGAACGTCTGAGTATGCAGTAAGCAATCACACTGGAAGCTTCTCCAACCTGAATCACTACAACTATGAACAACGTCTGAGAATGCAGTATGCATTCACAGTAGCTGCTTCAACCTGATAAATTTAAGCTACGATCAACGTCTGAGAATGCAGTATGCATTCCAATAGTAGCTGCTTCAACCTGATAAACTTTAGCTATGATCAACGTCTGAGAATGCAGTATGCATTCCAATAGTAGCTGCTTCAACCTGATAAACTTTAGCTATGATCAACGTCTGAGAATGCAGTATGCATTCACACTAGTAGATGCTCCTCCCGAATGACGTTCGCCATGAACATTATGGAGAACAAACACATGCGGGAAGTGATGAGAAACTTGTATTTGAAGCGTCTGTGGTACATGGTAATCATCATTTTTGAGTCCGTTGATTGTCATATTGATCGGAGTATTTTTCTGCACCGCGATAGATACCTGGCGTTTTAACCATCAAGTCGCGACTGGCTGAGAGGTATACCTCCTCAATGATCGGCAGGCAGCTTGAGTTCATCTGTTTCGTATGAACGACACGCGACCTCAATCTAGTTGGAAACAATGCAGTAGAGTGAATAGAATTTACTTCTGAAGATTCCTGTGATAGAGTGGGACATAATACTCTTTTCTCACGCCGCTGCATATCAACCGAAGACGAAAACAGCCATACGATAGCGTCATTTCCAGCCATTTCCAAGGGCAACATTTCGTCGCAGTCTCTGAAGTATTCCACACAAGAGAGAACAGTGCAATATCGTATAGACAAGGAAGCTGGAAACGTTGTCATACATGTTTCATCATCAAATGTGTTAGTGTTCTTGTTGAAATGCAATTCCAACATCGTGTGGTCGTATATTTCCATTTCGACCATATCTTCGAAACCACACAGAATGAAGCACTCTCAGGCTATAGAATGACGTATTCCATCTGGAACATTGCAATAAGTGCATTTACAAGACTTGAAAAAGTGACCTAACGCCAATAACGGGTGATTTTCGCAAAAATGGTGGAAATTTTTTCATCACCAAACCAATAGCGTGGTTGACAAGCAGATTGGAAGGATTTCAACATTGGTTCGCGTTTCTCTGTTGTCGTACCCAGACTTCGATATGCCACAAAGACAGTCACTTGGGGGTTAACATGAAAAAGGTCGATGACGGTCTGGTGACGAACGCAACTACAGTCAAAGTCCACCGGTGACTGCTTTGCGCAATTTCAGATCAATGAAAAGCAACTGCCTCCAGGGTATTGTCATGGTCATCGCGATACCATTGGAACTCACACGCCCAATCTCCCAACCCTTTTACCTCTTCGAGCCATATTTTGGTTAGCAAGTAAATGTTTACGAAATGAATCACTGTTTATAGCTCGTCTTTTATTGAACAGGTTACATACGTGCGCCGGCACGCAATTCAGCTCTAACGAACCGGCTTCGTGACTGCTCCGCAGCATTATCACGTCTGTTCCGTCGGCAGTTTCCCCAAAGTGACAGGTCCATCTTAGAATATGAGGACCTAAACCAGACTTATGCAAATCATTTTTCTCCTCGGTGGTTGGATCGTCATCTTGTTCCCTTGGAATTGTGATTAGCTTCCTGCCTTAATTAGTGTGGAGGCGTTCGCTTTTGATTTCCATTGTGGCTGGCACTACCACGCATGGACCAGATTTGTGATGTATGGCTACCCACTACAAAACTTACGCAAAGTATCTTCTGAACTATCGTGCCAGCTTAAGTCAACATCAGATTCCAAATGTTGCAGTCCCAAAGTCCGACTAGCTGCGGTCTGGAACGATTCGTTTGTGCAGTTGATACAATCCACTTACTGAGTCTGTGCACACGATGCCATTTCGTAGGTGCGGTTAGTCAGGCTTTTCGTGGAACACTTGGTATTCATCGCCTTCCTGAAGGTCTCTTAGGCTTAGGATCCCGTATGACCGGCTCTGGGGCACACATAATTATGTTCCGGGCTCTTTGGGAAGTGGCCTCACAGGGAATTTTCATTTGTTTAATTGCACTAATTTGGTTTTGTATAGTGACCGCGATGTCGGACAGACGAGCCTCGTGTCGCATTATTCGTTGGAAAATCGAGTCTACATTTGTTGGACTAATAGCAATCTGGTGTACATGATAATTTACGTGTGACCTGCAAGCTTCTTCCAGTCACTCACGTGGCGTGCAAACTATCGGCTTCCTCGGTATTGCGGCCTTTACAGTAGTTGGCGTTTGTGGTAACTCAGCAGCCGCGCTAACTTTTCGAAGTTCTGGGAGACCATAGTGTGATTCATAGGACCATTCACCTTCGACGTAAGTGGTGTTGGACAAAAAAGTGGGCTACCCTTTAGCACACCGGTTGCTTCCAAGAAGCGGTCTGGGTGAACTCGTCGTTTCTCAAGGTGCCATGCTGTTCATTCACGGTTTCCACAGAAACCTGAAGTGGAGTTTGGCTTGTGGTTCGACTTGGGAAAAGGGTGCCGAAAGTCTGGCTGTGTGATGCATCTGCTACGGACTCCGGTCTGTCTGGAACGTTAATTAACTTTTCTTCCCTGGCTTTACATTCTACTCCGACCCAGCACAGGTCACGGAATTTGCCGCATATTTTGTAAAGCTCAGTGCTTATGCACACATTTGGCGACACCATCTATCGAGTATATCACGTTGTATCCGGGAAAATATCATTCTGCCACACTAATGGTTAAAACAAGGGTGATTGACTAGGGGCATATTACCGGCAAGGAGTTAGTCAGGCTTTGTAGGAACTAAGTTATAAACAGTTAACTGGAAAATACCTGGCAAACAAAGTTAATCCTCGATTTTGAACGTTCATAGGGTGCTAACCGCATTAACAGCTGGATACTAAACGCTTGGAGAAACGAAAACAGTACGAGGGGGTAAAATCATCTCCGACTTTAATCTCCCTTTATAGCATCTCATTTTCTGAATACCCATTACAACGGCTTGCACCATGTCCAACAGTGTTGGCGGATTTCAAATCTCCAGTTTACGCGGTCGGTTTATACACTACATGTCCGCTCGGGACGAAATGCAGCGCCAAACGTGTTTTCACTGACACCAAAATAGGTGTGCTGACTCCGGAATAGGGAACCACGCTATACATACCATTTTAAATGTTCCTAATGTCCGTATCAGCCGTCTGCCCGGAAACGCCCAGAGTACGCATGGTTGTTTGGTCAACACGGCTGAAGTTGTTAACGTAACAAGGCACGATGTCCCCAAATATCACGCATGGGTGCAAGTGATTTATAAGTGTCTTTCATAATAAAAACCTTCGAAGATACCGCGTGTGAACTGGATATGAGGACAGAACTTGCCTTTCCAAATGAACCAGCGGATCACTGGGCAGTTATTTGATGGTGGAAGTTGGAAGCAGATGCTTTTCAGAATTCAGTATTTTGGTGGTAGGATCGCTAAGCGGCAATTATACATGAAACATGAAAAACAGGTGCAATGTCTGAACTAGGGTAACGTGATATTGTCAGAGTGAGCCTTGGAAATAGAAACAAAACCAGAAGTTATATAGTCAGAAAGAACATTCCATATCTCGCAACCTCGCAGTGGAAAGAAGCCACGATGACACTCTAACCGGTTATGCTGATACCCTACCTTGGGCGGCTGGCCTCCAAACAGTCCACTACGAGTCGTGCTGAACATGGAAACACATGGATGGCCTGCAGATATGAGGATTAAAAATGCAAACGTGAGGTCACCTGTAAGCTGGCGGAAATTTAGGGTGTGTAGACTCAAGGCTGATAGTCTAACTTCCTTAGCCCTAGCTTGAACGTCCTGAACATAATTGGTGACACGTTTTTGCCCCCGTTCAATAGGCATTTTGTCCTTTTGAGGAAAAAATGATCAGATCACCACTGCAATCTTTGCGTGTGGAGAAATAAAACGGCTGCACCATAGTTCAAAACGAGGAAAATCAAAATGAATGAAGAGCATTTTTCACATCCATTATAATGTTGGATGAGCTTGGAAGATCTTTTTGGCCGGGGCCGCTTGAACACGTATGCTGTGAAGATAGTAGACATTACTTGTTGGGTAGCAGATGTGCTTAACCTTGCACTTTCCAACATTAGGTATAGAATGATTTATATAGAACCAATCGTACGTGCTGCTGAGGTCGTTTCATAATAAGGCTGGGTCATGAGGGGTGCTTGCGGCGCACCAAATTTCAGATAAAGCCACAGAGAAGATGCTGAAGATCAAGGCCAACAAAGCAGGAAAGAAAAAACAAAGTAAGTGAGGAGGCAGAATGCCCTGTAACGGATGATGTTGATACGCCAAGAAGGCCAGTATGATTAGCAGGCTTGAATGCAGAGGCTCTTCAAAAGGAAGAACGTTTAGGATAAAAATCTACCCCACTCAAGACTTATTCAAACCCCGACACAATAGAAGATCTAACAGGGGCCAATCCAAACGTCGCGTTAAAGATACTACATCAGGATTGGACGAACAGTCTCAATGTTACGTCTTCCGTTATTCGCTAATTTCTTTGTTCTGTATTGCGCCAATTAACTTACAGTTTGTGACTTTGTATGTGCCAAGTACGATCAGCCAATGACAGACTGTGATTTCTTAATACTGTTGTACATCTATAAATGCGGCTTCTTGTCTCATGGTTGTGAGCTGCTCACTGCAACGAGCTTGAAGTTTTCTCCTCATTACTTGGATGGTAGGTTTCCATTCGTGTACGGTTTCAAGGGCTTTTCTAGTTCCACAATTCATAGTATTGCATCCATGTTTGTCCCCTGCGAAAGACGTGTCCGGCTGTTCAGAACTCAGGAGAAGAAAGGTGGTTATGAAGTGGGTCTTGTACGAATATATCCAGTCCTCCGGAAGATTTGAGGGAAAAGCTTATCAGTTCTCTTCTATGTCCTCTGATGACGGAGATGACGCTCCGTAATTTCTGACTACTGCGTGCTGTTAATTTAGAACTGGATCTGGTAAGCTTTAAGCTACGAAGTTCGGCAATCTGCTCAGTTACTTCTTGAAGGGCTTTCGGGGGAACACCATGTGGACCCGGAGAACAGTCTCTGAGGAAGCTGCGAGAATCCATAATAGCAGAATGAGAAGTGTTGAGGTTCACGACAAAAGAAACCTAAAGGGCATACGGCAAATGGAGAAGGTTACCAGCTTAAGCCTGAACGCTAACATCCGCAGATTCAATGTTCGGATACTGCTGTACCGATGAGCTGAGGCTTCTCCGCTTTAGACCTAGGAGCTTTCAATCCAGACCGAACCCGGCTTCTTGGACTGGCAACGAAGCGTTCAGTAAGACGTTGACGAGAATGAATTCGATCGTTCGAAAGAACGAGGTACGTCCATTAAGTATGTAGCTTCCGCCCTTCCCGAACTTGCTGTGACAAAATAAACAGTGATGCTGTCCACGATGTGGGTGAAGACTTTGATGGCAGCCCTAACTTCCATGGTATCCTGGAAACAAGATTAACGTTATGTTGACGGTTTCCTGATGCACCTTGTTAAAGCTCATGGGTCTTCCACTCCGGAATTCACCAACCTCGTTCTCGCTGGCAAACTGGGCCACAAGGTCCCAGAAGTTTTGTACGGCTTTCTCGTCACGTTGCTTGGGAGACAAAAGACCTGGGCAGTGTTTGACAACATCCTCACTTGAACTTCGCCCACTGTAACGCAACGGGCGCTTCGCCCGACCATTCTTCATAACCGCGAAAGAAGCGGATCCAGGCGGCCAAAACTGTGACACGTATTACGTCGGACCCTGAGGTTCAGATAGAGCCAAAAGTCAAAATCCACCCTTCAAAAGTTTATCAAGCATATCAAATGAATTGCACCAACCCACGATTCCTTCTTTGACATCCCTCTAAAAACTTTTACAGATCGGGTGAAAGTAATGAAAGTGATGACACTGTTCCAGCACTTTCTGTCGTGGAGTCAAATCTTTGCGACATCCGCTCGAACATGAGTGGGAAATTGGTACATCCCCCAGACCGGACCTCTCCGTATGATAACTCGCAACCCACTGCTCCATCTGTCATGCAGTTTTTCAGCAGTTTAAGTGTTGTGCCTTACAGAAAAAATTCCATTAATTTATTACTCATAAACGTTAGATCATTGGTAAGTAAGATGCACATCTTTAGATCATTTTGTCTAATCCCCATATCATTCTCGTCACTGAGACGTGGTGCTCTCCTGATACACCAGACACGCATGTAAGCATCATGGGATATCATGTTTCGTAGGGATCGTCTCACAGGACGAGGAGGTGGATGCATTATTTACCTAAAAGAGCAATTTTCCGCAGTTACACTTGACGAGCCTGGTCTTCATAAATCGAGGACTCGTGGTTAATGGTCTCTATAGGTCCTCGCGACCTACTCATAGGATGCATTTACCAACCACCTAATGCAAATAGCAATGATTTGGTTGACCTCGTAGAGGTGATAAATCAAGTATCAAACATGTCTTGCGAACACAACTAATAGGTGGTGACTTCAACATGCCTAATATCTCCTGGACTTCATTCTCAGCTCCTGCAAAGCAAGCTGAATTTCTTTCATGCATTCAACTGAATGGATGGAACCAACATGTCATAACGCCCACCAGACAGAGGCATATTTTGGATCTCATATTCACCATAGGTATCTCGTCTGTAGGTATATCCGTTCTGGAACAATTCCCAGGAAGTGACCATAACATAGTCAAGTGTCAGTTTGACTTCAATACAGTTACCAAACCGACAGTTGTATTCTATCGTCCGATCAAATACATTGATTGGAGTACCTTCTTCTCCTCTACTAAGATCCTTAAATTGGAACACGTTCTTTCTTACATCTGACCCAAAAGTAGCAAACGGAGGAATTTATCAAACATTTCACATTTTGTATCGACGTTATGGCTCCCATAAAGTCAAAACGCGTTGATTCGTATGTACAAGGTAAAATCCTTACTGCAAAAGAGACTGACAGACTTAAAATACTTAAGTCGATGCACAGAAGAACACTAGATTTCTCCCTAGTAATGCAAATGAGCAGCATGTTTCAATACATAGAACATAAAACTCAACTGCGTTATATGAACGAAGAAAAGCTAGCGCTTGGTAGTGGGCAGAGAAGCATGAAACTAATGCAACTGATGAGACGGAGAAATTCCTTGAGGGACCCTTCTATAAAAGTTATAACTCTCCAAGATAAAACGGTTGTCGACGACCCTACTGAAATATGTGAAATCTTCAACTCACATTTTGCTGCTGCGTTTAGCGTGGAAAACACAGTATTACCCGTTAATACTCCGTTGAAAACAACCAAAGTTCTGTGTAATGTATCGATCGACGTTAGAAGTATCCGCTCACAATTAGCTACTATTAAACCCACAATCCATCCTGGACCTGATGGTATCCCACCAGTCGCTATCAAGCAAGGGGGAGGATATACCGATCCTTTTATTAAATTTGTTCACACTATCACTTCTATCAAGCATATTCCCTCCCCAGTGGAAAAAGTCAATCATTATACCCCGCTACAAAAGTGGTTCAAGGCAGGACGTTAGTAACTATCGTCCCATCAACCACACATCAATCTGTTCAAGAATGTTTGAAAGGATAATAAGTGTCCATTGTCGAGTTCCTAAGGTCAGAAAACCTTATAAACCTTTCGCAGCACGGTTTCCTTAGTAAGCGATCTTGCATGACATGTCAGTTGGAATTCATAAACCATATATCGATGGCCGCCGACGCAGGAAATGCAGTGATCGTCATACTCCTAGACATGCAAAAGGCTTTTGATCGTGTGCCCCATAAGCGGCTGTTGATCAAAATAGCATCTCTTGGCATACAAGACCCCTTGTACAGCTGGATTTCATCATATCTTGAAGGCCGAACCCAAACTGTCAGGATAGGAGAGCACTGCTCAACACCAAAACCAGTGACTAGTGGGGTGATTCAAGGGAGTGTTCTGGGACCATTGCTTTTCCTCATGTATATAAATGATGTATGCGATGTTATTAAACATGGCAAACCCTTTCTGTTTGCTGACGATATCAAAATCGTCTACACATTTCGACAGCCTGGCAACCTCGTCTTCTGTCTACAAAATATACGACAGGACCTAGCATCATTGGAGTCGTGGTGCAAAACATGGCTCATGACGTTCTCAGCGAACAAATCGAACATTATCACTTATGGTTGTCAAATACCCAATGGGTCTGTCTCACTAGATGGTCATCATATTGACACCGCCACAACCGTTCGAGATCTAGGAATATGGTATTCAAACTCCTTCAATTTCTCCGAACAAGTACGCTTTCAGGTAGCAAAAACTAAAAGGACAATAGGCTGTATCAAAAGGACATTCGGCCTACCGGATGCGAAGCTGGCTCTTTACAAAATGTGCGCTCGACCTCAACTCGAGTATTGCACCTTCATTTACTGTCACCTACGCAAATCTGATAGGCTTGTTTTAGAAAATCTCCAACGATCATTCACCAAAAGCCTGCTAGGATATTCATCCTCACTTACCTATAGTGAACGCTGTCGATCAGTTGGTATTGATCCACTTTGGTTACGAAGACTGAAGTTAAATCTTACACTTCTGTATAAACTGATACACTCGGACGCCATCACTACAGCGTTCGCCGTTCATTTTCAACACAGCTTCCCATATGGCCTAAGGAACAAAGGTTCCACTTTGCCAGCCCTGTTAGCTCGGAAAAAGATACGCGCCAACTTCTTCATTGTAAAATATTCCTATATTTGGAATAGGCTTCCGAATCACATCAGAGCTAGTAACAACATTCAGCGTTTTAAAAGGGCCTGGACAGCTATCTTACATTGTCAAACATAATGTCTATCTTCAAACTGTGTATCTTCTGATGTCCTTTTTGAATGTGGTCCGGAGAACATTTAGCTATCAGCTACATGTAACATACATACCCGTTCCTACTTACTTACCTAGAACAAAAACAGGAAAAAAGGATTATGACTCACGTATTATATGTATGCCCATTCGTAATAACCTATTCACCCGATAAACCATCAGCCTATAGTTGTTGGTATCCGATATTGACGGTTTATTTGACTAGCATACAAAAACTCTCCAAAAAAAAAAAAATGCTGCCCACGTTTACCTCACATAAGTGCATTGAAACCTCAATTCATATCTCGTGCTGTCTTCCCTGCCTCAAACCCTACTTATTAACCACTATTAACCGTTTTGTGCTATGAAATATAGATTCTAGCTTAAACATTGACCTTATAAAACAAACTAATGTCAAAACTTCGTATGGAATTTTGATTATCACGTGATAATCATTCTAGAAGTAGCTGCTAATTACCCAATAATCGCGGAATACTATAACAATTACCTGCCGATATATACTTCAATTGAAAGGAAAAGAAAACAATTATATCGCGTGAAGTTTTTGTCAAGAAAATATTATATATACATTATTTATCATATTACATGTGATCACTCCGCATTTCCCCATTTAACACGTAAGATTGTGTTCTTTTTCTCACTCTTGAAAACATCCGTTATGCGAGGAAAATTTCCGCGATGAATGGACGTTAGAAACCCCGTATTGACCGAGCAGTTCGCGAGATTTTCAACTTTTTGACGTTTTGGAACAACCGAAGAAGTCCTGCGCTGGAGTTTGCTCAATTCTTCGCCGGATTTTGGTACTCCCTCGCCTCAGCCGCATAATTTCAACATGTTCCGGAGCTAATTATGTCAAATAACGGCGGAATCCCTCGAAGATGCATTTGCACGTATTTCCCGGCATGACCTTGAAATATTTGAAACATCGTCCCCACATAACCTTGTATAAGAAAAATTAGTGTAACATCTCATCTTTTGAACTGAATCTGTGGAATGAGCGAACTATTTCTTTTCCTGGTGTGTGCATCAAACTTTCGTAAACCGCAACCCATTTCTCTCTGATTATGCTTTTTTGTCAGCAGACTTCATGTTTGTCTTATAATGTAACCATTTGTTGATTTGTAACGCCTGTAATTATCTGTCATGATCGCGCACATCCGAGCGTGTCTCTCACGAATGCGTTGAGAAATATATTATTATTATTATTATTACTATTACTATCAGAGAGCTATCCATGTGCTTCCCGAACTCCCGTACCGTCCATCACACCGGCTGCAGACCACTTCCACTCCAAATTCTGTTGAGACGGACTGCTGGTTTTTCTGCTGCCACCCGTACAACATTTAGTTGCATCTTAAAGCATTTCGCCTAGGTAGACTCGAGTTTTACCTAGTAAAAAATTGCTCCCACAAAACGTTGCGTGCAAAGTTTCGGGACTGGAAAACGACAAATCACCCTCGCCAGGCTCTGAAGAAAGATGGGGCCAGAATTGCATAAATCGTGGCATATCAGAAACAAGGGGCGGATTCCACAAAGAGAGTGCATCACTGAAAAGCAGTGATTAAAAGCTCATTGCATTTCAGAGGATTTTTCACAGCTACCGGACAAAGAAAGTCGACATCGTTACGTCTACCATCTGCATCTGTTCCCTACATCGAAGCCCTCCCTTCATATGCTTATCCTTGCGCCATTCTATGCGTTATTTCGCACAGTCAAGCGACGAAGCCGCTCTCAGCCACACGTACACAAACTGACTGGGGCCAGACAATAAACTTCCAGAAGTCAGACAGTTGGCTTATAACGTAACTCCTGACATCTTTCCTTCAAAGTTAACCTGGGTTTGAGCAAGAATAGGTGAGTTAACTAAACATCTACGGGTACTCTGCTGGCTTCTCTTGGTGCGAAATGGGGGATCTGCAATCTTCCTTAGTAAAAATCCTCCAGAACCCCACAATCATACAGGAAACATAGTTTTTCAACAAGCATGACGGCTGGAGGCTACGGTTAGCAAGGAACCGCCAAGATACTCCCGGCAGAGGTTGTATATCGTTCATCTCCACGTAAAACATCAAATGATGAGTTCTTCCTTGAAAACCTTGAAAATCACTCACGACTTCGGCAGTTTATTCAGTTGATTATCATAAGGTCATCAGAAATTTCAAGTAAAACCGATCAGCATTGTCTCACTAGACAGGTGGCAAGAAATTTCTGGCTCGAACTTCATAGAACGGCAGTGAACAGAGGAACAAACCAAACGCTCGATAGACACGTCACGTATGGTAATCTGTCAGGTGTTTCGGCCAGTGTACAGAACGCCCTCTACGTGTGGTGCGTTGTTCGAGAGAACAGGGGGCTGGGCTGCAGGTGGATGTGATACTGTCGGGAGTGGGGAGGGGTTGCTTTCAGTCAACATCGGGTCAGGTGGGTCAACATCCTTCTCTGTGTAGGCTGGTTTAGTCGATCAATGGATACGGATTCGCTTCGTCCGGACCTGTCGATAATGAAAATTTTTCGTCGCGCTTGGCCACCTCGAAGTGACGGAGATATTGTGACTGTAAGGATTTCCTGGTGTCGACTTGGCGCATAAACACAAATTTACATGTGAACAAATCCGGAGACTTTTGTTCTCGGTGCCAATGTTGACGAGTCGGTGTGAAACGAAGGCCGGACATGTGTTGTCGTAAACGTGAAATGTAATCCGTACCTGGGTCTGTATGAGTCGAGGGTTGAATCAATTCCCCTGGGAGGTGCAAGTTGGTACCGTAGACTAATTCAGAGGTAGTACAGCCAATGTCCTCTTTCAACGGTAGACCGGATTCCAAGGAGAATGAGTGGTAGACATTCGCTCCATTTCGTTGCGTCGGACTGCGCGGTTATCGAGGCTTTTAGTTGTCGGGGGGAAACGTTCGACTAAACCATTAGCACAAGGATGGTATGCCGTCGTTTTAATGTGCGAACAACCCAGTAACTCTGTGAAGTTGAGTAAAACGTGAGACTGGAAACTGTTCATCTGGCAGTTACTTAGCTGATCGCTGACCGGCAGCACTCGTCTTGTCGGTTGCGACTGAACTCGTCCGACAGTTCCCTATCGTGATTGCTGGGAGCGGTCGACGACATCGGGACAAGAAACTTTACGAGCTCCGTCTCCTGATATTCTTTAGGCAACGGTTTTTTCTCACGGGGTTACCAGTCACCGAAGCGACCTTCCCTCTGAGTTCGGCGTTTGCTGTTCCAGGGATCCTGTAAAACGTCGTTAGATTTCTAGTCACCTAAAACCTTGACGGACTCGTATTTCGACTCCGCTCCTAGTACTTACCGAAATTTCTCACGAGTGGTACACTCAGCTTTCAGTGGTTTTTCTGCAGATCGGTGACTCCGGCTGCACGTTGAAACAGACAAACTGACGGTATACGCTGGGTCGGACCGTCGGCTTTGAACTGATGTATTAATCGTCGCAACCTCTCGGGTATCGTATCGTCCATTTATGTCTCGTAAGGAACGAGAGCATAGTGTCTGAGTGATTGTTTTGCTGGCAGCGATTCCGATAATGTGTTGTGGTTTCAAATGTCAATTCCAATTTGAGGCTGCAACGTTAGGTGAAGCTCCTATGTTTGTTGGCAACGTGATTAACGCCCAGTTGGCTTGGATCATTACTCTTTTCTACCGACGATGTTTTTTCAATTTGTTTTGTCAAAGTTTACACTTATATAGTTTTTAGGCTGCGTTCGAACTGACATAACTATACTAATTCAGGGTAATCTCTTCCTCCAGACTATATCATGGTAGTACTTGGGCCATTCCATCCAATTTAACTGAATTTCCTGTGACATGGAACTCGTCCGACAGTTCCTTATCGTGATTGCTGGGTGCGATCGATAAACATTGTGAGTAGTCCCCACAAAGCCGTTGGTTAATTACCTCGTTCTAGCAAGTTTCTCCCCTCAGCGACAGAAACCATAGCCAGCGCAATGCGTTGCCTCAACCGAACTGGGTATGAGCAATACTTTTCACACTACATCTTACTGCCATTCGGTACCACCGTCGGTGGAACGTAACAGCATATCCACTTTCGTGTCTGGAGTGGACAATTGTGTAAAAGTTGTTAAGCTTTTTGTGGTGGTCAGCAAACTCAGGAGCGATTCAACGAACACGACATGAACAACGTGTCACTCTCATGCAATAGCTGGGGCTCAAGCGATAAAATTGGCAGGTTAGCTATCCGCAACATACAGACTTACTATCCTCTGAGGAGCGTCAATGATGGTAGAGATCCTTGTCCAGATCACTCTTAGTGGTGACAGAGTTCAACATTCTAACTGGTCGCCATCCTCAAGTTCCGCTCATGTCGGCCTCCTGAACAATTGATTCTCCAAAGGGAACTAGGAGTGTCTTCTCTGACTTGTATACAATGAAACGTGGCGTTAGTTGGAACTGTTTCATTATTCGCGAGAGGACGGTGGCAGAACGTCAGCTTGGAAACTTTTGTGATGGCGAGTGATCGTGTGACTTCCTCATAAAGTCCTGCTGCATCCGTGCCTTTGCGTTTCCCTGTCATCGATACATGCTTACATTTACGTCTGATACGTGGGCCCGAGATGAACTCAGTTGCTTTTATTCCAGTCGTTTTGCCAACTGCATGCAAAGGACGATTGTTCTTTCTCAGCGATCAATCAACCATTCCCATCTTTACGGTCGTTGAGCCTAAACCTTTTCAGACGTTCTATAGCTTACTAAAAGGTTTCACACACTTCACCGTCAACGCTGAGGTGAGCGCAGTTAAGTGTGGGGAAAACATCGTGTTCTTCTACGTTTTATCTTCGTTTGCAGTCATCGGTCCCAATTTGGGCTTCAGCTAAATACCAACACTTTCAAACCTCGCCGGTGATATAAGTCTGTTTCCAATATGGAGCGCATTTCCTTAATTCAATGGCTGTTGGTACTACCGTTCGATATTTTTTCAAAAAATCCTTTCCGAACTGTTAGCGAAAGAGAGCCAGGCGTATTCCCTTTCTTTCACCAAATATTTTACCCTAAAGAAAAATGTCCTGAACCCGCAAATTCTTCCAGGGAGAATCCACATTTGCAAGATTTCTCACGAAAGTTATTCTTCACTCGAAGACAACATCCTTCGTCTGCTGTTTAGGTAAAAGGAACGAGATCACAGTCAATTCAGTGATTTGGAAGCCTGTCTCTGTGACAAGTGTTCGGATTTATTACGTGGCTAGATCAGATAGCTGTTGCCAGTTACAAATTCCTTGGAACGAATTAATGTGAACTATCACAAACAATTCGCGACCTCCACCTGCTAGACATTTGTGTAGCAGATTTTTCTAGATGATGAACGAACGTGGCTCACTGTGGTTAAAACTAAACGTACTACCGCTGGTTTAGATATGTCAGTCCAAGGGGCCCCAAGATTTTCCGCCGTTAAGTACATTTCCGAACAACATTTCCGTTGTCAGTGACAACACTGACATTCCAACCCTTTGTTGAAGGTATTTTAACGATAACAGTTCCACATTTGTCAGTTCGCACCCCCAGGATTTCGCGGTTTTGCGATAACGCAGGTCGGAAGTCGTGATGGGAAGACCGATGAACCGGCAGGCCAAATAATTCAACTGTTCACTCACCATACAACAGGCAGACTTCAAAGGCTGCAAGTTAGAGAGTTAGGGCGCGAGCATGGGAGAACCTATAGTACAATCGAATTTTCGTGGAACTCCCGCCGACCTTGAGAGGTCAAACAAGTTTGGGGATGGCTGAGTGCCACTGTTAACAGTACCGACGGAAACATTGTTGGAGTATATAGCCTGAACCATTAAATATAACGTAGTTTTGTTAAACAACCACAGCTCCGGTACCCAAGCCAACTTACTGACCGTGAATTCAATTTTCGGCAGTAAATTAACGCTCATAAGGTAATATGAGTAGGTGCGATAAAATAATATAGCAACTCTGACATCGCTGGATGTTTAGGGACGTCGAACCTGATCCCGCTACTGCATCTGAACTCTCAGTGTTGAGTGCAAATCCTGTCCTGTATTTTCCGAAGTCACTCGTAACACGACCCACTGACACTGAGTCATGGGTGAATTTTCTGCCGTGATAGGTAGTCACACCTGCCAGCTCCCTTCTTCAGGTCCTTTTCGATTAAATCAACACCCGAAGCTTTCAGCCAGATGGCAAAGGGGCCCATTTAGTGCGGAATGTCTAATATGGAAGTTACATACATTTACCAATAAACCATTAAATTCCATGTGAATCTTTGTTTCGACGTGAGCCTCGCTGTTTTACCTACCTACTGGAGTAAAATTGTGCGAGTTCGGCACTGTATTCGACTTCAATTTTTGGTGCAGTCAGATGTTTCGAACCGGTCTCAGTTTTATTTCCATTGTTATTGGTTTCTCTTCTAACACTGCGAGTAAACGAGTCATCTCCCATTTTACTAATATCGGTTCTGTGCGACGAAAAGACAAAAAATTAATGCATCCGCAGTAATGTGGTTGAATCTTGATATTGGTGACTAGAAGTCGGTTATGCCTGGCTTCTCCCTCACCAAAAATGACTCATCACAGGGTCAGCCTATAAACATTTCAATGTACAAACGGAACTGTTTTTCGTGCCTAATTCTGAACGGTCGTTTCATGGGCCGCGGAAAGGTTTCCATTCGGCTTTTCCTTTACGGTTCAGACGCACTTTTGCTTGAAATGGTTTACCTATCCACTCGCTGCTTTTATCTGAGAGCGCTCAACGACCCTCTTTCTGAACTACGATTGTCAAATCCAACTACCTATACGCTCATGCATCTCAGGAAATTCCGGCATATCAAAGGTTGATCAGACAGTTGGCAGTTACAGTTTACAGCTTACAAGAAAAACGAGTGAATACAACATAGAACGATATCGACCAGACGTGGTGGAACTGGATGTTTGGTTTTCAGACCTTGTCATGGTTTACAGAAGTGGTGCTCTAGAAAGGTTCTCTTTGAAGCACCTTTTCAACCAAGACCATTCCATAGTTTGATTTGTTTTCACGCGCCACTATATCTCAGACGAACAAAGACGTCCTCTTGATCGCAACTCTCTCACGATGTGGCCGTTCTAGACCCGATGTAGTTTTTAGTTCGATCAACATTGCTGGCACAATAATACATGAACTTCCATCTCTTTTGCAGCACTCACGTAGATGATCATTTCGTTGTTGCTGTTCACCATTATGCTCTGAACGCATGCCTTTACCGTGCGGAGTACGCACAACGTTACACGAACTCTTTGTATTCCCGAAGAAAAATATATAATAATGCGTCCGACGACAAAGCTGTCTGTCAACAAGTAACAAATAAGTGTAAGATGGCCATGAGCGTATTAACGGGGTGCAACCGAGGGTGGTAAACCTCGTCCGCTTTGATAAAACGCACTCCTCAAGGACAAGTATCACCACGGAAGCAATAACCTGCCAGGTTTGACGCTGACGCGAGCTGTCCTCCCTCGCTCGTCAATGCCAACTGTGATCACTGAACTGTTGTTTGTCGCTTCTCTACGATTTACGCAGATTAGGTGTCTGTCTGATGCTCCCATACCGAATTTCGTATTTTCACAGACCATTACATAGAGTTAGCTGCACTAATAAGAAAACCATTGAGTCGTTGCAAACTCATACGTTTGCACCCTACACATCTTTGTATTCCAGAAGAGATTAGAAGTACGCTTGCTGAACCGTCATGCAACCTGCTTAACTTTGCATTCGCTGAATGTGGCTTGAAATCCGGTTTGCAATCTGCCGTTGTCAGTCACAGTTCGAGAGGGTGATGGACTCTCTACGAAGACAGACAGGTCACTCTCACTCAAATGTCTGACTATGCATTCGTCAACCGTGCCAAAGCGTGCGCAAACACCCAATACGCGCAGCAGAAGGATGCATTCCAGATCAAACTGGAGAAAACTTACCTAGGTGCTGTATCAAAAGAAGTCAAAAATGCATCACCGTCTGATGTTCCACCTGAACCAATGTAACGTTCGCCAAACAGGGACAATGGGTTGATGTTCGCGAACATAACATCGCTATGCAATTATGCTTCAGTCGGCACCTTTGTTTCACGAGAAGTTGGCGTCGTTAGTTTGAAAGCACTGCATGAAGAATGTTTTGAACAGTGTGGTCAGTACGAATTCACTGGTTTCGGGTTTTCAGCCTCCGTTCCCGTTCCAAGAACGAAGTCTCAGTCGAAAAAGCGATTCCACTGCGATCCCTCTTGAGGAGTGACCAGTTATCGCAAGTCGTTGGTTAGCGTGACATGACCATCGACTAATGCAGAGGTTCTGTTCCAGGGCGATTGACACCAAAAATTAAACTGAAGCCCACAACTGTGGTGAAGAGAAAGTAAATGAAGTAACAAGAGGTAAGGAACGCTGGGCAGTGATAAACAAGAAAAAATAGAAAAATTGGAACGGCCATTCAAACTACTAATACAAAATAAGTGGCAAGCGCACAAAGACTGGAAGGTTATTACTTGCAGGACTAGCTAACCACTTGCATCAATGCAGCCGAAAAAGCATCCAAATATATCTGAGAACAATGCTGAAGTAATAGTTGGAAACACACAACAGTAATGGGAATTGTGCTTAGGCAAGATGCGGAGTTATCTTCCACGAAGTTTCAGTAACGCAGTAAGTGGAGGGACGAAATCGCAACGTGATCCATATTATGTACAGCGCAATTACTCTCGCGGCTAAACGTTGAAACAATATTGACCTACGAAATACAATCACTGTACTTGCCGTAATCTGAGCGAACGTCTGGACTGTTGTAATGGTGAAGTTTATAGTGACATCACCCTCGACGTCCCCAAAATGGTAAAATCTCTGCGACGTGAGAGTTGCGTTGCCAGTATCACCGTGTTTGCTCACATTATCTTGTGAATGTAAAGTTACTACAAACCACTAACATCAAAGCTAGTGTGTTGGCGTGGGTATCGCAGCTTTATCGTGGCTACATTCACCAGGATAACAACGTATTAGCTGTCACCGTTGGGAACGCCACCCAACCAGTCTGACGCTTGTTTGAATTCTGGGGGTCGATTGGAGTTTCCGTCGCATTCTTCTCTTGGTGGCTGCCGTGAGATGTGTTTGAGGTTTATCACAGTCCAGCTCCTAGTGCCTTCAACTGTTAGTTGAAGTCTGCTTGCTAACAGTAAATAAATCAACAAATAAAGTTCGTTTGCAGATTCGCCGTCTTCTCATTACGACTTCCGTTCCGCGTTAACATAAGGCTGGGGAAACCTTGGGCGTACGAACCTAGGAACTAGCATCGCGATATTGGTGAGCCCGTTCCATAAATTATTTTTGCTGCTTTCTATTATTTATTGTCACTTTCATATACGACAAGTTCAATTTCTCTCTCTTTTGTATTTGTAAATATACATGCATTTTTATAACGCGGTAAATTTCGTGTCCTCGTTCCACTATTTTCTTAGCATTTATATTTGTTCAAAATCCTGTGTATATTTAAATGATGCAGTCAGATACCTCAGTCCCCAAGTCGGAGCTCGCCGAGGTAGATGCGAAGAAAACGCCTTGAGTTTTCGGGTCCCTGATTATGTTCCGGATGACCCAGAGTACTGGCTAGCGCAGCTTGAGCTGCAGTTCCAGTTAGCGCGCATTACTAGCCAGACTGCCAAGTTCACATACTTGGCTGCTGCGATGCCGATGTCGCTGGCACCCTTTGTCAGGGATTTAGTGATTAGGCCACCCGAGAGCAACCCTTACGACGCACTGAAGAACGCATTCCTAGAGCGTGTCGTCGTATCAGAAGAAAAACGGACTTAAACAGGTCCTTAGCGATCTGCAGCTAGGGGACCTTACTCCATCTCAGTTGCTTCGGCAGTTGAGACAGGTGGGGCAAAATCACAGGATTGATGACAAACTCATGCGCTACCTTTGGATGCAGAGATTGCCCGATTTTGTACAGGCAATTATTTCTCCATTCATGTCCACAAGTTCTTTGGATGATTTGGCAAAATCGGCCGACTCAGTCATCGAGCACCTTCCCCAACGGTTGCTGCCGTTTGTCAAAGATTAGGCTTGAATCGACGGCTTCTTATATTTCTAAGCGTTTCTGAAAGTATACGGTTTGCTACAAAAACCTGACACATTCATATAGTTCCATGCCTGTTGGGGCTACACTTTGACTGCTGTTCAGGTAAGACGATTCAATGTGTTAATGGACGTGGGTCGAACGTATGCACTTTTGTACACTTTAAGGCGCATGAGCGATCGGATCCAAATACCGGAAATCACCTAAACAAATTGCACGAATATGTTAAAACAGTCCTCAAAAGTAAACCGTAGAAACCCGGTCATGCAGGAAGTTGAAACTAAGATAGCGCTGCCTCGATGGATGTTCAAAAACAACACTAAATGACTGATTAGATTTCAGGTGAGAACGTATTGTAAACCCTCGAAAGAATACGCCGGTTCGTCCTCGATATAGTAATGCGCTTGACGGAAATCGGATTCTCCTCCTGGTAATAATTAACACGGAAAATCTCGGTCCCGAAAATACCGCGACTGTCCCCGTTAATTGCTTCCAAGGTAAACCAAAAGATGGATGCCATAGCAGCTTCGTTCCACTCTAACAACGTGTGTGACAAAGAAAAAATTACAAGGTATTTATGTGGTGCATAGCGACCTACAAACATTCTCGAATCAGAAAATCGAAGGACAGTTACCAAAAATAATAGTTAAGGTCACTAAGCCACCAATGAGCATAGCGGAATAAAGGTCGAACAGGTAAAAATAGCGAAGGTTACCTCTCGACTGTTCACGACATTTCCGTTCATCTTGATTGTATAACGTCGTCTCCTCGAAGGAGGAGGCGGTTGTGGACAAACAATAGGACTTCTTAACTGGCCGTTTTGCTGTAAGGTACCAGATGCGTTCGATTCAAATTTAAATCAAAAGAGTCACGACAACCGGATTCGAATCTTGTGTAACCAATCGGATGAAATCAACATTAGCCCATGTGAATCATGGCAACTGTAGAGAGAACGTAGAGAGCGTAAAAATATACTCTCCCATTTACAAGCGGTAACGCCATTCTCAAAAGTATGAATGTAGGCACGACTAGTCAAAACAAGGCTTTATTTCTATCACAAGCACGGGACACGCATGCTGCCATAACACGCTTACAGCCTTGACCAGTCAGGCTTAAGGTCCAAGAATCAAGCCGCCACTGCTTAAAAAGACGAACATTAATCGACGATCATCTACCGCATTGTTCGATCCTGTAAACCCAAAATCTTGCGGATTGAGGATGTCACACAGTTTAGTAGAAGAACGTTCGCAATTTGAAGCCATGCCCGTGAACATTTGAACATGAATTTCACTACATTATTTTTCACTAAAAGGAGCTGGTAGTAGATGAACTGACGCAGGAATCGAGCAATCACCCATGGAAGGGTTTAGACAGTAAAGAAGGTTTGAGATTGGTTGGCGGCAGGGAGAGAAACAAAGCGCGTCTTATAAGTTTGGGTAACCAGTTTGTCTTGTCCGGGGAGTCATGCGTCGTGATACTCCATCGCGGTGTAAAGAATGACAGGTAAGGTTCAGTGACTTTAAAATGAACACTGAAGGATTTTTAGGCTGGCGAGAGGGCACCAAAGATTCTCGGATCATAAAGGTGCACGGTATACGGCTAACCAAGTTTAAATGAGAAGTCGCTTCTAACCTCGTGCGAGACGACCGTAACCCAAGAGTTTATTACAAGTGGGCACATTTTAGGACCTCCTTGCGGTCGGCGGTTGTTTGAGTTCAGAATGAAAAAGGACAACATTTGATGAAGATGGGGAGAGAGTAGAACCCCTACACGTGTTGCTCACGCAAGATGCAAAGTTGGGGCTCGCATACAATTACAGATATGTTCATCATAGCGTGTGATGCTAAGGATCAGTCATAAGAGTTGAATTAAATTTGGGCAGCTTGAACGGTTGAGGTGCATCCTACTTTGGCAGGGCCACCGGAAAATTTCCGGTATATCCACCTATCATATCTTTTGTCTCGTCCGTGAATGAGGCAAGGTGTACCGGGGAATCAGGAGACATTTGTGGACACCACGATTTATAGACGGGACAGGCGATAGAAGAACTCAGAGTGTTCATTTGTAGGCTGCTCTTTGGTGGTATTATAACCCTCTGAAAGAATTGTCCGAGGCAAGGTGGCACAGTATTCACAGAAGCACTGTATTTTAACAGCGCAGCATACTTTTGCACAACCAATCACTTCGATTTACCGCCCACTGGGTACACTCAGTGCTGACAAATACGGATTATCACTGGAAGCCGGCGCTGAGATAGCGCCTAAACACGTAACTGTCAGATGTCTGGTTGCAGTTGAGGGAATGAATGAAATGAAAGACTTAAGGACCCAGGTAAACGTGAAATTGAAGACTCTCAACTCATTGCGTAGCACTCGCTCGAACGACTGACCAGGCTTTGTGCTCACAGTGAACAACGAACTCTTCCGGATATTCAAATGTTCTGGAAACCCCATATAAATTCTTATGTTCGGCCACAGCCTGAGTATTCTGTACGGACATAGTTAGTGCCAAGCAGGATCTAGAGATGGTGGGACATAAATTGATGAAGGTATTTGTGGGCTCAGAAAATAGTCACCCTGACAAACCAAACAAAACCCGAACTTTCACACCTAAAATTGAGCTCAGGGGATGGTCTGAATGATGTTATCACACATTCCAGGAGTAAATGTTTATTCGTGCTTAGGCTGAATTCGACACGCTGGAGTTATTAGATTAAGCTTGCTAGAGGCTAACACGGACAAATATCTTCTACCTCTCAGACACTGAAACGTTTAAATAATTTATGTCCGGAGGTAGTCCAGCTCAACTCAATGATCATTGGCAAGTATCGACTCGGGTTGAGTCAACCGACTGCAGTGACTGTAATCCAATACTGAATATTGCGCTACCGTTGTTGAACTGCATGAACAATTGTGCTGCCAATCATCCATTTCGAAGGATTCGGCTTGAAGGTCGTTCAAAAGGGAAAACGGTCATTTTGGCGCGAATCCTCGTTTTTTAAATATTTTTGGAAATTTTAAAATCAGAATTTCAGGCAAAGTACCTACAGTACATCAATTATAAATAAACAGCGTTAATGAAAAATTGGAATACATCGATAAGTGCCAAAAGTACTGGTTTGGTGATGAAAACTTTCCCACCATTTTCGCGAAAATAACCCGTTATTGGCGTTAGCGTTGGCTCACTTTTTCAAGTCTTATAAATGCGCTCATTGCAATTTTCGAGATGAAATACGTCATTCTGTGGTCTGAGAATATTTCATTTCGCGGCGTTTTAAGGATATGGTCGACCATACAATGTTGGCATTGCATTTCAACAAGAACACTAACACATTTGATGATGAAACATGTATGACAACGTTTCCAGCTTCCTTGTCTATACGATATTTGTACTATTCCTCCTTGTTTGAAAGATTGGGAGTAGATATCGCATATCGTCACGTTCGTCGACAAGGATGCACATGCTTTGATTAAATACCTTGCGTTTGCAGATTTGCCTTCATCAACTTCAACGGCTTTTTCGAAGCATCATATACATAAGCATATTTATACCGTCGATACCAAAAATGCCAGAAGGGCGAACTTCCGTTCGTTACTAAGTGAAAGGTCAAAGTATCCGTGCATTCATCCTTCAACTTCAGACTCAAGCTTCAAGATTTGATTTTGGTGACCAATTATAAATTCATTTAGAACAATTAATCACAGGAATCAATACTTCTGGGCCTTAGCAAAAGCTATTAGTATTAGACGGAGAAACTGTAGTGAGATCACCTTCGACGTCCCCAAAATCCTAAACTCCCT
>LOND01001188.1:53566-64899 GCA_014220965.1 Paragonimus kellicotti | reverse complement strand
ATGTATTTTTAGAACCATATCATCGACGAGACTTCCAACGTTAGGAATGCTAGTGGTGTTCACTCACTCAGTCCTCAGCGTATTGTTGGATCATAATACATTTGCTTCAGTCGTGTTTATTATGTCTATCATCAGTCTGCCACACCACTCTTATGATTATTTAAAATCATTTTATACGTCCTTACACTTTACATTCACTGGCGTAGCATTTGGGAATAAAATGAATCTAGGTAATCAAACGTCGAATGGAATGATAGAAAACTTTGCGCAGGATGGAAAGCTTGCACTCCGAATGGGTAACATCATTTGAATGCATTTTACTCTGCTTATAAGTGGAAGCATACGTTCACTACTCAGTAACATTATTGTGATGATAGGATGAACAGTAATATCAAACTTTGGGCACAGTTTAAACTTAAGAATGATTGTCCACCTTTTGGGTAATACACCATGGGTGACTTTCAAATCCCGAAGTCCCCTGAACTCCGTCGGCAAGGGGCAAATAAATATCGCAGTCGGAGAATTACAGTGTGCGCACAGTCGCGCTACGCATGCTTCTCTTCAAACAGTGGCCGGAATTCACATGGATGTCAAAGATACTATAAGCCAACCAGGTGGTTCCGACGTGTATGAAGACAACCTATTGCACATCACCACCAAATATCGTACAACTCACCACCTAGTACAAGGTCCCCATGATATTTGTTTAAAAAATTATAAAGCATTTTACCCCTGTGTAATGAACTACTTATAAAGTTTTGCGTAATCTCAGTTTGATTTGACATCGATGATATTCTTGGAGACAGACCAAGAAATATTTACCTAAGGACAGACATTCTCTTGATTTGTGTATCACTGAACCTGAGCCGACACATTTATTAGGTCAAACAGTTCGACGTAAGTGAAGCAAAATCGTGTTTACCTTGGATAGTAGCCGAAACGTACGCAAAGTAGGTTGCTCACGATGTACTTAGCCTAACATCCAACGGTAAATGCAAAAACTTTCATATCCTTCCATACTTTCCAGAATTTGACAAACAGGAAATCGAACTTTTGTGAACTCCATCTTCTTAATTCATGAAATAGATAACGGTAATTCACAAGCACACCGGATATCAGCAATACATCATCCTGTGACAGACTTTTTCTGCTCAGTTGTCAGCAGGAATTTCTGAGGCTGACCTCATTTCACGTGTTTGTCAGTGCACACAGTTAAGTGAAAAAGTTTACACAGAATGTTGTTGCACTAAGTGACAGTCAGAGAATATCGATATAAATATTCGCAAAATTACAACAGGTGGTCTACTGTGGTTTGCAATTAAACAAAGTTAGCAGTACGTCTACAATCATCTTCTAGAGTCAAGAAACCTACAAAGCAAAGAACAAGGTTTGTTTTTTGTAGTTGGTTTTCATGCCACAGAAAACGCAGCATGCGGAATCAGGTTGGTTTATGTTATTATAACCGACAATCGTATCATTGTTCTGAATCACTACTTTTGGTCATGAGAGGCTGTGCCTGTGACAACAGTGGGCACGCACGTAATGAGACACGAATGGCGACCGGCAGCATTCGAAAACTTCATAGACGTTTATGTCAAATGGGAAATCAGCCAGATAAGGATCATCTGCACTAGCAACAGGCTCACTCAAGATAGAATATCGAGGTATTCTGCGGGAAGATCATAGTAAAATATCACCATTGACGGATTACATGAAAAAATGATTCCAAGCAGTAAATCAATGATGAAGGTCGAAATACTGGAACACAAGAAACAGAAAGGTTGGTTTTCCATCAGCTTCAAACGGTTACGTCTGATAGTCAGTTTCTGCCGAATTTTAGTGATAGCATTTTCACTAATCGTACTCAATTGTTAAAAAAATTCACCCATACAAATTAATTTAGAGTGGAAAAACAAGGGAAATAACTGTATGCGAATGAATTGAAAGGTAGCATTTCAAACAATAAAGAGGCCAAACGAGGATTACGTAAACAGTTGCACGAGAAACCGGCTACAGCGGATACAATATCGAAAAAACGAGAAAAAAAAGTATGTGTTGTAGACCATCGAAAGGATCCGCTGGTTCGTCCTCAACAAACCGGTGCGCTAGATAAAAATCGGATTTCCTTCCCCGTAATAGTTAACACGGAAAATCTCGGTCCCGAAAATACCGCGACTGTCCACGTAATTTGCTCCCAAGACAAACCAAAAGACGCGTGCAAAAAACAGCTTTGTTCCGCCCAAAAACGTGTGCGACAATGAGAAAATTACAAGGTATTTATATGGTGCATAGTGACCTAAAAACATTCTCGAATCAGAAAATAGAGGACAGTTACCGAAAAAATAGTTAGGGTCACTAAGCCATCAATGAACATAGCGGAATAAAGGCTGACAGGTGAAAAATAACCAAGGTTACCTCTTGACCGTTCTGGACAGTTCCGCTCATTCTGATTTGATGAATCGTTTTTCTCGAGGACGGAGGCGGTTTAGGACGGAAAATAATGAACTCCCCAACAGTTTTTAAGAGAGAAATTTTGCGAACTGCTGTTTCCGATCGTGTTTGTCAGGTTTCTACAAGTACAAGAATTCCACGTGGTTTATACACGTATCAAATAAAACAAGTCACATGGATCGGTAAATGTCTCACAGGTTGCGGCATATCACAGCCCGATGGAGGAAGGTGGTGTTGTTGGTCTTTGCGGAGGAGTGACAAATGTGTCGGCCACATTTGAAAGCGTCAGTTGGTTCATTCTTGACCGAGCTTAAAGTGGTTCCGGGCGGATGGTCATGGAAGGTGTGGGGTTTGTACGAACTGATTTTGAGCGTGCAGGCATGGATCATAGAGTCTGATTATTGTTAATTAGGACGGAAGGTAAACCTGTTTCATCCGAACTGACGACAAATGCTTCATTAAAAAGTTATTTGTTCCACTCGATAAACGTCTTCACGAAACAGGAAAACTAACATAACTTTACACCTGAGGTATGTTTGCAGCATGTGAAGGACCTGAACAAATATGCAATAAATCTAGCAGTCCAAACTACGTTGTAAATGATTTAGTGCATTTAGACAGATACCGGTTGGAATTTTCGAATAACTTGTGTGCACTGATGAACACGTCAACAAATTGTCACCATAACCAGGTGTAAGTATCGTCGAACGAACAGCGACATATAAGCTATGAATCTTCAGCAAATGCTACAGTATACACATATTGGCGACTCAAACTGGTGGACTTTAGACCGACTAGCTGGAGCGCACAAGACACGTGAACTGGTCACTGGCTGACATTCCGGTCAATTGTGACCAGGACCGAACGAGGAAAACGACGACTTACGCGACACACGAAAATAAAGACAAGTGTCCCTTTACTCGGCCAATATCCCTTTGAATACTAATCGATCCGCAGCCGGAGTAACATGTGTGTGTGTGTGTGTGTGTGTGTGTGTGTGTGTGTTGAATGGGGAAAATAGTGTTGTCGAAAGGATAGACAAGTGTGTGTGCGCTCGCGTCCCTGACTCATTTCCTGGCTTGATGTGCGAACTGGGAAAGAAGATAAGAATGAATAAACCACATGTGGACTGAAACGGCTCCACCGAAGTCGAGCTGATGGAGTAATTCGGTTGCTCCACTTGTTTGCCAACATCAATTTGGCAGACAGTTATCGATGACAAAATGTATGTTGATAGCAAACACAAAATCAACAGCCAAAATGACACCAAACCGCTATGGCTGTATCCGATAGCCAGAGACGGCTTGAATCTCACAGACTTTCACTATTCGCAATCCTATAGTATGAATCCAACGCGATGTGAATTGAATTCGCTCGCATCACAGGTGCAGGTTGTCCCAAAGTTACCTGTGTTTACACTTGACCCCATCCCTCCTGAAGCTTATTAATGGGCAGTGGGTTTGAGTTCCTGACTTGCGCGGTGCTGGTGTGATCCAACATTGTCTACGACTTCACTGGTTGTTCGAGTTCTTTACAAACGCAAAATTACTTCATCATACTGAACTTAACTTATTGGGGTGGAGCATCTATTAAATAAGGGAAAACAGCGGAAGTTAACTGAAATTGAAAATAGGTTTATATAACAAGACACAACCGACAGCACCGAGTTGAAATGTACCAACAAATTATCGGACATAATATGGAGATAGATCATGTCGCTCTCAGAGTCAGTGGCTGGAGACGTTAAGGAAGACGGCAGCTGGTCGGGTAAAGTGGAGCGAATGTTACTGTTGCTTTTTGGTCGGGTTGTCTGTGAATTAAGTGCACTTAACGACGCGAGGCATTGAAAGCTGTAGCTCGGTTGTTCTTCTGCAAGGTGTAGGCAACCTGGTGCGGAATAATTCCTCGGCACTTCTTTTTTCTCTCTTTTCCTGTTTACCAAGAAAAAGATAACCATACAAAGCTGAAATCTATATTGTAAATCCTCCAACATACATACCCGATTAGTCATGTTGACTGTTCAGATCCAGCTAAGATATAATTATTTCGTATACTGGTACTTATGGACACTCTGATTTTCAGTCCGTAATTGTGAATAAACATTGCCATTCATTTCATGATACGTTCTTTAAGGGAATGACAAAATAAAGTAACATCTATGCAATTAGAGTTGTTGAGTGAAAATGCGTCTCTGAACAACCAGTCAGCACTAAAAGGCCAGTGTGTGGATTGAAGGAGGCTGTTGCTATGGCCGGCGCTCTTTCGAACTGGATGAATCTGCTCCTATCCCGTTTTACAAAATGGTCTAAGTGGTAACACAGTTCAGTCATTTGCAACAAGCGGAATTGTTATCTTACCACATTAGATTGTACATATCCTACAGCACCACGGTAGCTCAGTGGTAATGACGCCCACCATCATTCGTACGGAGGCGAGCTGGAGTCTTGGCTACCAACATTATCTCGGCTAAATAACTAGACAGTACCATTCAGCCCATAATTACTCATCGTAATGAACTGCTCATACCAACAGTGAACAGTTAGCTACCTGAATGTACACTTTAAGAAGCATTCCACCCATGTGAACGAAACTGAAACCATTTCGTCTGACACTCTGGAAATCAGAAAAGGATTAATCTAACGTCCAATCAAATTTTAGTCAACCCTATTAGGACCGAGAAAACTATGGGTTCGAATGAGCGCTTTATTGATGCTAATATAGTTGTGTACAGTATGTGTGTCAGTTTCCACACCACGCTCTCATTTAGTGTCATTAGCCCTACAGACAAAACGCATGTATGTCACATGCGAAAACAAATAAGCCTTTTGGGACAACTGAACTACCGAACCGTCTTCCCCAGGAACGATTTCTAATTTTTCTGTAATATTCAAATTAGGAAATGAGCAGGAAAACATTCGTTTACCATTTGTTAACAAAGTTTAAAACAATTGGGGTTTTAAACGAAATTTGCAGTTTGACAAAAAAATCTCTCCTCGAAATTGGTTGCAACATCACTCGGCATTAGTAACTTGAAGGGGATCAGTTTAAAGCTTCTGTTTCATTTGTCCACACATTCACTAACTCTACGGTTATATGTAACAAAATACTAGACGTACCAACACACATGAAACAGCAAACACACCAGGAAATAGCTAAACAATACCGTCCACATTTAGTTCATCATGCACAAACACGCACACAGGAAGTCTACTCAATACAATAACAGCACGGATATTGAAGGGGCTGTATTTTGTTCAGACCAAGACAGAATGGCATACTCACACGCAAGACTAGACCCGGATGTGTCGGAATCGGGGATATGCAGAATGAATGCAATAGTGAAACAATAGAATATATACATACATATAAACGCGAAGCTTAAAGTCAAGGAAAGCCATCACATAACTGACCGCTCAACCGCACTGATAAACATGAACTCACCCATCAGTCTGTTTATGCATGCGTGAATAAAACTCTGTTTTACCATTGTTCACATAATTCACGCATGAGTGAGCATACTTGGTAAGCAATAAGTTTCGGCTAAAAATGCGACTAACAGACTGACATAAGGCATGCTATCAGCAGTTGTTTAGACGTAATCCAGCATTGCGAACGGTACAACCTCGCTTCTCGAGTTAAGAGGAAGACAACATACAGAAATGCACGTGTACCAGATGACAGCTTACAGATTACGTGTAATGTGCCATGTAGGCAACTAAAGCCAATTGTCCAAATATGGTGCTAATGACGGTCAAGGGAACATCACGAAAGAAGGACTGGACTGCCTGTTTGACTGAATGTGCACACCGGCAATAAATGTGCAAAGCTAAGCCGAATTGTATGCGTCTAGGTAAATCCACCTAAACCATCCGGGTGCCCCATTTGACAGGAAATTGTTATCCAATGTTCTTGACGTGTCCTGAAGTGCAAGCATTCCATTTGTGTTCCCCACACAACAACAATCGCTGACTTCCATTCTTATGTTAAACAAAAGATAAGATGAAACGGATTTTGGGGATTTAAAAAACCGCCACCTTGATCGAAAAAAATATATTTCGGACAACGTTTGGAAACACTCCAGACCTAAGCCTCCAGGCACTCATTAGCAAAACTATATCAAATGCCGAGTTCAGTTAGATATGACGGAAATGAAACTGGTGCAGGTCATAAATTCCATGTAAAAACGCGAAGGTAAACAGTAAGACGGACAACCATAGTTTAAGTACGGGAGCCAAAGGAAGCCCCATCAATCCAACGTTGATGTCAGTTAACTGGGTCCATTCTGAACGGGTAAGTGAATCGGTTACATTCATCCCGGTCACGCACACAGATCAGTGAATAGCTGTTCGAAATGATACACTACGAACTACTCAGACCTGTTTATATGATAACGCACTGTAGGTTAGCTGATGACAAATTGCGGGAAAATGCCCAGTCAACCGGATTCATACTAGCGAATAAACATTTTCAGCTACACCTATGGATACCGGGCTGATTCGAGTGGTCGTGAAAGCAACCAACACAAACCGCGAAGAGGTTGTTGTAAACCCTCGAAAGGATACGCTGGTTCGTCCTCGATATAGCAGTGCGCTTGACAAAAATCGGATTCTCCTTCCCGGTAATAATTAACACGGAAAATCTCGGTCCCGAAAATACCGCGACTGTCCCCGTAATTTGCTCCCAAGATAAACCAAAAGACGCGTGCAAAAAACAGCTTTGTTCCGCCCAAAAACGTGTGCGACAATGAGAAAATTACAAGGTATTTATATGGTGCATAGTGACCTAAAAACATTCTCGAATCAGAAATAGAAGGACAGTTACCGAAAAAAATAGTTAGGGTCACTAAGCCACCAATGAGCATAGCGGAATAAAGGTCGGACAGGTAAAAAATAACCAAGGTTACCTCTCGACCGTTCTGGACAGTTCCGCTCATTCTGATTGGATGAATCGTTTTTCTCGAGGACGGAGGCGGTTTAGGAAGGAAAATAATGAACTCCCTAACAGAGGCTCTTGAGGGCACGCATCAAAGTTATGATACTCTCAAGTTTGAAGGTGTTCTCAACCATCAGAGTCGCCGTTACAAGATCACAAACCTGATTGATGGTGTCATTCAAGTTTGCTCAGTTAGGTGGCCAAAGAACTGTGTAGTTCGAGGAAACGCTGTGGCTTAACCGCCTAAAAAGATTTCTCAGCAGCCAGATGTTGCATGTGACGTAGCCCAGTGTGACATATACACAACCAACTTCGGATCATGCAATCCAGGGACATCCCAATTCCGACATCACGTAACTTGTCATCGGTAGCAAAAAAGAAGCCTCCAGAATAAACATCAGCGGGCTTGTGTTGTTAAAACGACCAGTTCAATCACTTTGCTCTAACTGACGGAGACAAACATGTTGGAAAACGGACAGTTTACACACATCTTCTGTCCGAATTTGTCAGATCACCGTATCGTAGAACAAGACTGATTACCTGTTTCGTATCTTTAAAAAATGAACTTTCACTCTTATTTTCTTTAGTGCAGGTGGTCTCTCTGAGACCTCAGATACTCCCTATTATACGAACAATATTATCCTACCAGATGGTAGTACTGTTGGGGAATTCTCAATGATGGTGACTTTTGTCTGAAGACAGTCGACTATCGCTGCTGGGAATTAGTTATTGTTGTGTACTGTCTGTTGTGCAATAAAATCCAGAAATTTGTGATGATGAAAACAAAGCCAATGCGCTAAACCGTCTATGTTAATCGGTCGGTTAGAAGCTCTATCCAACATGGTAGAGTATCTCGGTCGCTTTTGTACCTGTTTTAACTAAATCTTCTTTCACCTAATATCGCCTTCCATCACACTGATAAAGGATTTCTCATCAATATTCCGCATTACGTTTGTAGAGAACTGTTACTCGACCCGCAATACTAACAAACAACCTAATGGTCCTGTATGTGTATTTTCAAAATAGACTGTAGATTTCAGGAAAATGCGGCTCACAGCCGGAGCAATTAGAGTGTTACGATCGGGATGCGCGTTCAGATTTTCAGTGAGCAACAGTTTCGTGGTAGTGAATACAATTTTATTTAACGTAAAGTAACAGTGGGCATCGACCGGGTGGCTGTGAAACCAGTGGAATAGCAAATGTTTCAGCCATCCCAGACTGGAAAGTTTTTGAAGGGTCAACAGAGAACGGACAGTGAGTGTGTTGAACAGAGATAAGTCGATTCGGTCGCATGATTTATAATTCACAGATCCAGCTCCCTCCTTCGTGTAACAGACCACCAGGGTTTCCATCTAGAAAAGTGCACCACGTCGCTAGATAATCTCAATTTTTTGCAGCATTCTTAGTCTTACTTCATGAAGAATTTCTAGGTTTCGCAGTCACTTTCAAGCTAACCTGAAAACCCGGTACAATTCGGATGGACGAGCACCCTTCGCGGCGGCACTTCTCTGGGTTCACCATGAACACGTGCTGTGTTCGCCAAATTACAAGTGGTTCAATGCAAACCGTTTGTGAGGAAGCATGTGCACATATATCATTTTGTTCCTGTAAAATGTTACGGATTAAGCCAGATGCGGATAAAGTCAGCTAGTTACGCACAAACCTTGTTTGTTTTTAAGTTGACCACTCACACTTGATGCGCCTCCACATCGGATAAACTTTCCAGCCATCCTATCGAAAGAAGCAGTAGACTCAAATTCCGCTTTCATATCCTTCCATAGTGCCGGGACTAGAACTCCGGCCACGCTTTCATGAGGCAACCGTGTTTACCACTGCGCCATTGACCTCACATTAGGCACGACCGAATTATATGTGAACGCTCAACCACTTTCGCTTGTGAGTAATGATCAGGTTGCTCGTTTGCCTCCACAGAAGACCTAGTAACTGTCCTGTTAATTCCAATCGATTTCTGATACAGGTCGAAATCCCCCATCTTGTTAAACCTGCTGAGCCATACTTTACATTACTGATGAGTAGTGGGGGATCTTGGTTAATTTTAAGTTCAAGTCCCGACAGTGGCAAGGATATGCACTACTGACGAGCTCTAATGAGAGCGAAACTCGAGTCTAGTGCTTCTTTTCGAAAGAGGCCGACTGGAAAGTCTACCTGAATGCGAAGGCTGCGATCAGGTGTGAGTGGTGTTCAACTCAAAATCAACTAAAATCTCATACCACTCATCGGTAATACTTGTTTGCGCAAAGCCACTGATTGCAAAACTCGGCGGATGCCTCCACTATGTTTAGGAACACCCAGTTAACTCTTCCATAAATGATACACCGGCCGATTTTTCAGTCTCAACTTCAAGTAGGTGAGAATCTCAAATATTGCCACTCTGCACATGTTAACAAAAGAAGTCGTCACGACCAAGTGGAGTGAAGAGTTAAAGCTGGACCTTAACAACGGTAAGGGTTGTAAAACTTATACGCTGATCGATTATTTCAAGCAAAACTGTTGAGTCTAGAGCATTCTGAATACAAACACCAGAAAGTCGTGACCGAAAACAATTGGGGTGAAGACTATGTTTGAGGTAATGCAAAAATTTCCAAGCGCATGGTATGTGTACCATCAATTGGTTCCACTTATCTGGGTCCGTCGAAGCGATTGCAAGATTACACACATACACAGGGTTTTTGAAGCATATAAGAAGAGATAGTTGATTAACAGTAGCATCAAGCCTCGTTCCGTCTTATCGTGAGACTCTTTGTCCCAGCTGGTCAACCTGTTAGAATCAGTTTCAGTACTGACTAATCAGACTCTTGAGATCCTTCGGGAAGTGTACGGCATGAAATCACCAAGCAACAAATGTGTAGCTCTGTATCCCTATCTGAATTGCCTTCACTCTATGGACAACATCCATCATGGCATTCGGATCCAATTAATTAATCGTTGCAGACAGTTGAGACTGACACAAATGTGGACGGGAAGGATAGAACAGCAAATCCCGCCGGGTTAAACGACGAACGAGCAAATTGAACCTATCGTTGTGTCTCTCATGGATTAGTAGGGCTTTATCAAGATACACAATAGTTTAATGCCAAGAATGAAAAACAAACCAATACTGCTTTGCTGAGCATCCACAATTTGATTTCAAAGTTTGTTAAACCCGGGATTATGCGCTACAAAATGCATACGGGCAAACCAAGAATGCTAACCGATGATGCGGCTTCTTTTTGGAATTAATCGGGTAGTACACAGAATTCCCCGAAGGAATATGAGAATAGTGTAGAGATGTAACGTTCCGCGCTAAACTGTTCATAGGATTTTAAGAGAGCGGAACTTTCTATAGTTCATTTCGGGTGTTTCCGAATTGTTTCTTATACTTCGATTTGAACGGAAGTGGGAGTTCCTCGAAATCTGGTTTGTTTACATAAAATACAAGATAAATCCAGGTTGAACAACTGAAAGTGCATTAGG
Source organism: Paragonimus kellicotti (assembly GCA_014220965.1). Lineage (NCBI taxonomy): Eukaryota > Metazoa > Platyhelminthes > Trematoda > Plagiorchiida > Troglotrematidae > Paragonimus > Paragonimus kellicotti. The sequence goes on along the minus strand of LOND01001188.1, from coordinate 54,042 downwards.
AAAAGATAATTACATCCGATATCGTTGGTGAAAATTGAACCTAGCACATGCTAACCAAAATTAACACATTCAGTTTACCACAATTACATTAGAGGTGTTTATTCTGGAGCTCATATTGGAAAAAATCGTCATATCAAACCTGAAAGAAGGATGTGTGTTTAGGGGGCAACTGGAGGGTTTTCAGTGTTGCACAGCTGGACGCATACCTGAGACCTATGTGTACATGTCTGGTTACTAATCACTGTTTAGTTCATAGGACAGGTATTGAGACAGTCATATTCTGTGCAACTAAGATGCTTGACAACATCAACCTGATCCCCAGAGGAGCCTGCTATGATGAACTAATTGATACACAGGCTGAATCGACTTTTAAATATCACCATCATCATCATAGACAGCAAACATCCGTCGGAAGTAATAGTAAAAAATCAAAGACGAATCAGACCAAAAACTGAAACTAGACCGTTTAGCCCCAG
>LOND01001188.1:9933-42235 GCA_014220965.1 Paragonimus kellicotti | reverse complement strand
GGATATGTCCATTTAAACAAGTGGCTGAAGAGGAGTGGCACTTTGATCCCACCATAAACTATTCAGAGGGTGATGGACTATCGTTGAGGCAAGTGAATGTTTTCAGCATGATAGCGTGAGGTATCATAGTGCCGTTAGAGACCTGTAAAGAGGTAAAGGAAACCTGGTTGCTAACCCTAAAGCCGGTATACCTTAATAATTTCACTACATATTCACCGAGCAAGTCAACTTATGTCGCAAATGACTCTCATATGAGAGTTGTTAACGATTCACAATTGGTAGCATATTGGGAAGTCGATCATAACCCTTGACGGTAGTTCGTCCTATGTCTGTTACAGAAAACGTACGCCACTCGTAGTTACTACAGTGTACAGGAGCTCAAAAATTCGACAGCAATTGGTTGATACGGATAGATATTAGCCAGTTTTATACATACTCCAGTCAACACCTTCACGCAGCTCGTACCTGGACGGAAACTGAGATAATGTGCTGGACAGGGCTCAAATTGACATTTTTATGAGATAGAACGAGTAACACATCGTGGCCAAAAAACGGTCAAACAAAGAATGGCATTGAGAATATTAAAAAATATTACCCACTTGATAGTGTGAATTCACATTATCCGGTCGGGTGGTTTCCAACACACCGGAGACTTGATCAATTTTGCAAGCCAGGCGACCACTGGCAATGAAGCGAGATAGCTCAGCATCCAGAAAAGCGGGAGTAACACCAAACGAGGCGGCCATACTATCCAAACTGAGGCTGCTATACGAATCCAAATGCTGACTGAGTGCATGGATTCGCATCTCTCGGACATAGTAACGAGTATGTGGACTCAGATAACGGTCAGAGCTCATAAACTGTTCCATACCCGCTGACAAATCAGAGAAAACATGTGGTCGGTATGCGAGAAGTAGAAAAAACGAAGATGAACAAAACTGCAAACGAAGTGGCAGTGAAACCACAGGTGATGAACGACTGTCACCGGTGTTGGTGGGGTTCGTCACGCAAATCTAAAGTAGTAGAAACTACTACAAGTTGGACTTCACGTGCATGCTCGAAAGCGCATAAAAACGCACTCACACCAGGTCCGCCCAACATCCCACGATGAAGTTTGGTGATATTTACAATCAGCAATTAGCACCCTTTTACTTGAAATTTGTGTGGGATCATTCAGTCAACTAATTCAAACAGTATATTCGTTAGAAATCTACATCAGCTTGTTCGTTTGTAACAACACTATGCATTCTGCACGATGTGCTCGGAGGCAGACACGGTGAGTCTCTCGAGCAAAACGTTTGACAACCGAAGCAGAACGGATATGCGTACTAAACCATCTATTATAACTTTACAATTCTAGCAAAACGTCAATACACTTTCATGATATCACGTGACGCACACTAACGCGCGAACTTGGTTCATGAAATCATTGGAATGGAAGCATATTGAAGCATACAGTATAATGTAACACCATTGGGGAATAATTTATTTCATTTGACTGCATACATGGAAGGGTCACATGTGGACAGTATACTGTCAAGCTGCTTGTACCTAAACAGGAGCCGTTGAGACAACCGGATTCGAACTCGCAATCAACCGATTAGCAATCCACCTTCATCAAAGGTGATTCATCCCAAGCTCAGTGTGTAGCTTCAGCCGACTATTGAGTAGTTGCTTGAAAAGACGGTTGATCAATGTGAATGCATTAATCACAAGGGACGGTGTTATAATAGTCAGAGATGATCATCTCGTCACACCTAAACATTAATGGATAATCCACGCTTTATTTATAAGCGAAAGGACCTGATTTCGTTTTCCGGTTAGGAAAAGTGTTACTATTGGCAACCGCCAATAAAAACGAAATCTACTACGCATCTGTTCGAAGTAAACTAACCGGAATGCCTCACTGAATGGTTCTCAACCTACCGGATAAATATTTGTTGACAAAATAAATGGTTAGATAAAACATGGAAAGGGTAATTCGTGGCGCTCGATCCACATAGATAAAACAGGTTTGAGAGGTGCCTCTTTGTAACCAAGCTTTTTCACACTTTCGCGTATGTATAGTGGCAAAAGATTCATTTATCTGAGTGAATAAAACAATTTATTATTGTTGTGGGACCTAGGTAATGGTTCGTTAACGTGAATTCTGGCAGATACCAATCCTACATGTGACCTTTATTAGTCCGCCTAATTAAAACATACTTCCATCATGTTAAACATGCTAACCGGCAAAGGCGATCACGGCGAGTTTGCTTATAAATAGACAATGATTTCGTTCGTCATCTTCATTACCGCGTTGGCGAGCCTCTGATAAGGAATACGGCATCGACCTTTATGTGGATATTCAATTGTGCCATTCCATTTGGTCAAGAGAATCTAAAAAAATATCCTGTAGAAGCTGTTGTCAAATGATTGGGTAAACCAAGATAGCCGATCAATACTGAGGGACGCTTTGCACACTGGTTTCAGGGTGTACGCGCTGACTAAGTTAACATCGTATCATCTTGACAGTTGAACACTGTTCTTGTCGTTAGATCTTTTGTTCTTAGTCGCTGGCCGAACTCAAGAAGGATCAACCCAATCTTTTCGTAGATGAGATAATAGCTCAAAAATGGGTTAAACCACTAGCACCCTGCATCGGCAGAACGTTCACGTTGATAGTCAAGCGTTCTTCTAAACTCTCCAGAAGCGTGCTACTCCTTTCAAATTCTTGGGACTAAATCGCGATTCATCAACTTACAGATCAAAGTTTGAACGATCAGCAAACGTCTGGTCAGTGTCAGGCATTATGTCAGCACGACGAAAATGAGCTAAATTGGGCAAACGAATAAAAGTTACCGGTAGAAGACGCATCTCATAACATAGTGGGGCAACGCAATTGGCGCAACACCCTTCGATCCGGGTTTGAGGGTATTAACAACCTCGAGATTGTGTGAAACAAAGGGTGGGATCAAATACCGATTGTTGGGAGTGAAGCAGGAGCACTTTAAAACGCATTTCCTAAGGCAGATTCACTGTCAGGTGAATAGATCTACACTAGTACAATTAGCCATTGGAATTGCAGCTATGCAAACGGACATCTATACGTTTCACTTTTATTCGGATCATAATTTTTCGTTTGCTTATTGGTACCCCAATGACGTGATCCGTTTTAACACCACGCCTGTCATATATATGGTCACTGTGTCTGATTCGCCCCTTGCCTTAACTGACACTAATGGTAACTGCCTGTCGTATACATGCAGAGCCTACTATAGACCCGTTTCAATGCTCGTGCCTTACTCTCGGATTGGACAGAGCGTCGTTCTGCTGAGTGCGTGGTTGTAGCAAGGACGATGCAGTAGTTACAAACAGAACAGACTGGAAAAGTGAATGGGCAAATGAACAGAATCTAACAAAGCTCACAGAAAAAATGGCTACTGACAATCCCGTAACAAAATTAAATCGGTGTAAACTTAATACGACTAACTCGGCAGCCCCATTATGAAAGAAGCACTGTGCTCAAGTGCCGTTCCTGTCAGAGCCCGTCAACAAGCCTGTGTCTTAGCCAAGGCTGGGATCCGAATTCAGGAAGTAAATCGTTTCAAAAGAGACTAGCTCAAATCTATGGAAATGCCAAAGCTGTGATCACATGCGGGTGATGTTCAAAAGTAAAAAACCCACATTATTCACCGATAAATACGAAATCGCTCGACGAGATAGTTGATTTCGGTGATTCCAACCTAGTGAAAAGTTCCAGCCGTTGAGTCCTCGATCGGAGTGAACAGGACGATTACTGTGTCTACCATCGTGGCAATCCGAACATTATTCACAAACGAATGTGACTGAACGCTTGCATAATGACACTTTAATACTGTTCAACTGTGAGTCTCACTGCGAACAGTGGATATAAAATCAAAAAAAAAAAAAAAAAAAACAAGAAAAATAAAAAAGAGAGGCAGATTGGTCAGGTTAGAGGGTGAGAGTTCAGGGGTGATGGTGTCCGAGCCCGATTGAGTATCCAGCGGCTGCGGGATTCTGTACGTGTTGATGAGCGGAGCTTTTGCAGTTGAAGTGCGTTGGTTATTTGTCATGTAGAGTGGTATCATAGTGCCGCGGAGTGTGTTCCGGTACTTATACAGAAAAAAATAAAGAAAAAAAATAAAAAAAAGATGAAATAAAAAAAATTACAAAAAAAAAGGAAAATGGGTTGGTGTGGGTCCTGGTTGTATAGTCCATTGGTCCGCTGTACAGAATGATGTGTGTGTATTATGGAGAAAGAAAAAGAAGTAAAAAAAAAAAAAAAAAAAAAAAAAAAAAAAAAAAAAAAAAAAAAAAAAAAAAAAAAAAAAAAAAAAAAAAAAAAAAAAAAAAAAAAAAAAAAAAAAAAAAAAAAAAAAAAAAAAAAAAAAAAAAAAAAAAAAAAAAAAAAAACAAAAAAAAAAAAAAAAAAAAAAAAAAAAAGGAAAACAAAAAAAATCTGTGGTAAAGAGAAAGGAAAAAAAACAAAAAAAAAATACACATAAAAAAGAAAAAAACGAAGAACAAAAAAAAAAGAATAATGCTAAAAAAAAAACTGTAAAAAAGGGGAAGCACCACAGACGGTTGCCTCAAGAAGTAGTGGCCAAATTTCTAAGCCCGGTTGTGGCAAAAACACGCACTACTGACGAGTTCCAACAGGAGCAAAACCCAATTACAGTGATTCCTTTCAAGAGGGGCTGGTCGAACACCACGAGAATTCGAAAGCTGCAACTAATCGTTCAGTTTGTATCAATTGAAACCTACCACCACTCATCAGTAGAAAATATGTTGCTTTGTTAACTCTAAGTTAGTGGTAGCTTTGCCGTTGCACAGACACAAAAATGTAACAAGTATCAACGATGGCAAGATGCCCCACATGTAATGTCCAAACGTTACAATCCACTCTGTCCATTCGGCTGGTCCAAAAGTGTGCACATGTCACAGTTACGTCCAACGATAATTGCGGTTGGCGCACAATTAGATAAGGCTGATTACTACAAAATATCGGGTAATTAGTGCTGCCTTCTGAGCGTCAAAAACGATGAAGGAGGCAATGTTCAAACTGTAAATCCACATACATACATAGTTCAAAGCACTTGGGGGTGGGAAAGCTGCAATAATCCAGTTGAACTACTAACATAAATAAAAGTAGCTGATAATAACTCCACGATTTTCAACGGACATGTCCGAAGATCAGCATAGAGACGCGCACAACGTTCATCGGTGATAATAATACAGATACAATAAACTAATCAGTATATTCAAAGATCTTGCATCAGATAATGACCGAGCATGCCTAAGAAGGAAAGAATGGGTAAAAAGATGGATCGTATTAGTAGTAAGTAACAAAACTAGATAAACGGCACAAATGGTTAGTTGTACACGGCACGGGAAGGTTGGACGGTCAAACCCGCCGGCTGAAAGACAATTCGTAAAAAAAGAAATTGTTATATTTGTTTCGTACCTCAGTCATTCAAAAACCAGGCTTCCCACGTTATTCAAAATTCCAACGAATTCAGAAGTTATTTACTTGACAAGGAAGATGTACAGTGCAGTTTAGAAACACCAACTAAACGAAATATGGGTTTTAGCTAGCCAACTAAAACAGCCCCCAAACGATAAATGGACAATTGCTCCATAAAGAGTGTACTTACCTAAATAGCAAAAAAAATCTGAGTAGCGACATTCGAAAAGTGACATAAGAAACTCCCGCACATTGGGCAAGCCATGGAGTACTTCTTGTATTTCAGATCCCTTGATGACCTGTAACGTTGAATGTGAACGCAAATATACATTTAGACTCCCGTATGCATAATAATAATAATAATAATAATAATAATAATAATAATAATAATAATAATAATAATAATAATAATAATAATAATAATAATAATAATAATAAGCCAGCGGTTGACACAACTGTTTGACCGACATACAATCAAAAAAGCGTAGATGATGAAATCAGAAGACCTATTTTTGCAGGATGATAATAACAGTCTGCTGTTAAAAAAGAAGGGCAGTGAAACCGACCTACAGTGACCAACCCCTTCGTGAACGATTTCATTTGTCTACGCCAGGTCATCATCTGTCCACCTCGCACCTTGCGCCAGTCAGCCGCAGCGTCCGCAAACAGTGCTCGGTGTGGCAAACGACTAGCTGGCATCCTTAGTACATGACCTAACCATCTAAGTCTGTGCAAATGTAGCGACTGAACAAAAGAACTCGTTTGACAATCAGTGCCAAACACCCGCTTCCTAACCTCCTCGTTGCTTACTCGCTGGTGCCACCCGATACGAGCGATTGAACGCAGACATCGGTGGTCAAATACCTGAAGACGGTTCACGTCCTCTACCTCTGAGCGGCCAGGTTTCGCTGCCGTAAAGTAATACAGCCCTCACTGTTGTTTGATATACGCGACCCTTAAGCTTCAGAGAAATACCTCTCTGTCGCCATAGGTGTCTCAGATTAGCGAACACCGCCCTAGCCTTGGAAATACGCGCTTCTATTTCATTCTCTGCACCCGCATGCTTGATGCAGCTTTCCAGGTATACAAACCGGTCAACAATCTCCATGACTTCATTATCTAACATTAAATCTACGTGATCACAACAATCTTGCAGAAGCACTTTGCATTTTGAGGCTGCAAAGCGCATTCCGAAGTACTTAGCAGAACGCGAAATAGCGTAGTGTTGTTTGTGCGTTTGGAAATTGTCAAACCAAGCAAACCTTTGTTCAGCATAATCAGTCATCGGTCTATATCCACCGGATAGGAGGTCCAATGGCGGCTCTTGTAGGTGCGCAGGAGTCCTCCATTATTTCGTCTATGACGACGTTGACCAAAAATCGGTGAAAGGGGTTTTAACAGGCTTGACGTACGTGCGTCCTGTGCTGAAACTGTTCAGACATGGTTCCCGTAACCTACTGGTTGGAAGTGCATGGGGATACTCATCGATAGTATGTTCAATAACTTAGTTGGAACACCCTACCTTCTACGCGACTCTAAGTGTGGTCGAATCAACCGAATCGAACACACCTTCATAGTCGGGGAATACGGCAATTGTTGGCCGTCGGTATACACGACGTTGCTGCAAAATTTGACGAAGAGTAAAATGTGAGCTATACAACCCGCAGGGCGAAAACTCAGCCTGTTTTCCCTATGTTCGCTTCCGACTGCAGTGCGTACGATGTGTTAATTGATGCATAGGACCTTCCGAAATGACTCGAGAGTCCAAACTATCACTCTATGGTCTTTCGCAACACAGCCCGGGTCCAACAACTTTTCATTAAATTATGGGAATATTCCATCGTGACTCCCAGCAACCGGACGGATGGTCTCTGTCGTCACAAAGTGCAAATTTCATGAGTCAATGCTCTAACTAACTGCACCCTCCCAACTTCTTTTGCTAAAAGTGCCGGCAGACGCCATCATCTGGGCTCTAGCAGCCCCTATTGTACCTTTGAGAGCGAAAGCTTTGACTACAGGGTGCTACCTCACACCCTTCTGTGGTGAACGCACTAGAAGCAGGAGTCAACTAATTGACCCTCAAATTGTTCGCCCCGGCATTACTTTAGGGCTATCTTAGATGCGGTGTGCAATTACTCGTGCCGGTAGCTCCCGGATCGCCTGGACCGTGGCGCGATACTAAAGCGTTTGCGGGGTCCTGAGAACAGTGGTCTTCCATTTCTTAACTTTTCTCCTTGCCAAGTACGTTCAGCCTTTTAGACTTACGTTCGTTTCTACGGGATATCTCTTTCAATAGACTTGGTTATGTGACCTCCAGGGAGGCCTTTCCCGTACTTGGCTTTCTAACTCCAGGGATTTCTCTGAAATCCAATGTTTGTTTACCCCATGTACCCCTTGTGCCGCATGCTACAGTACCTGCTTTCTGAATGGCCTGTGAGATTTGAGTCCAGCAGCTATTAGGGTCTTCGGAGTGAGTACCACTAAGGCAGCTTTCTAAGCTGGTTTGGTAATTATGCTTTACCGATGGTAAAGCCAGTTTCTCAACAGCTAGTCGTTGCCCAGCAAAAGTAAGAACAAAACGACAACGTACCAACGCATGATCTGAATCCAAGCATGTGCTCCAATAAGAACGACAGTCTTGAATGGAACCCCGCCACCTATAACTAACGGCTATGTGGTCTATCTGAGACCAGGCCTGATTCGGAGAAGGCGGGCGCCAAGTATAGCATTGACGTGCACGATGCCTAAAACTAGTGCTGGCTAAAAATAGCTTATGCTCAGCGCACAGCTGCAACAATCGCCCACCATTATCTGATCAGTGACACCGTCCTCAAGCAAAGCTGCTCACTGACCTATGGATTCTGGCCAGAACGCAGTGTCCACTAGAGCAAACTTCACAGTGAGTGCCTTCATACCCCGAACCACAAATCATTTGCTGACCATCGGGCTGCCGTATCTGGCCTAACCCATCACTCGCAAACAAGGAACCATGTAGCAGGCGTTGGGTTGGTGTATGTAAGATGTGATCAAATCAACCTGTTCCGAAAACACGTCGGCGACCTTCGTCACTGCTGATAAGGTGTTCTCAACAAACGTCGCTGATGCTTCGGAGACGCCGGTGGTCGAAAACGTCTACTGCACGAGCATCCGCCTCGCGATTAGATCAGGTTTCGCAGCTGAACAATAGGATCAACCTTACAGTGACATTCTACAACTGGACTTTCGCCGAAAGACTGAAGTCATGCGGACGACACAGATGGCGTAAGTAGGCAAAGTTCATCCGAGCGTTTGTTATGCGATTTATGATTTCACCAGCCACTCCCCCAGCGCTGATGTGGCTTCCAAGGTACATAAACTTCTTAGCTACTTCCAGTTGTCCATCACCAACAGTGTGAGTAAGCACGGAGTCCCGCCAATCTTACAACAGCACCTTGTATTTAGTAGGTGCAAAGACCATACCAAATTGACGAATTAGTCTGTCTACGATGTTCTGGACTCTCTATAAGCCCTCGCAGATTAAGGTGACGTCGTTTGCATCCTCTATGTCTATCATGTTAGCGGTCTGTTATGGCACACTCTAGGATTTTGTCTACTGCAAAGTTGAATAGAAAGAGGAAGGCTGGATAACCTTATCGCATACTACTTGGGATGCTAAAGTTCGGACGATACGCTGCCATAAGCCCTAACCCTGTCCGAGGTCTGACAGTAAATTGCTTTCAGGATGTTCACATACTTCTCAGGCACACCCTTCCTCGATAGACAGTCCCAGAGTGCAGCTCTGTCAACCGAATCGAAGGCCCTCTGATGTCCAAGAAGACAACCATTGTTAGCCTTCTATACGAATGGCACAGCTCAAGCATTTAGCGAAGTGTTAAAAAGTGATCAATGCAGCCAGGATGAAACCCAGTTGGTCCTCATGGATATGTTCTTTGTGCGATTCGCTTAGCTTACGAAGTACAATAGCTGCAAGCCATTTTGAGGTAACAGGAGTCAGATTAATTCCGTCTGCAATTTGCCTTATGCTACTGAGTGAAAACATCGAAAGTCATCATCATCATCATCATAGACAGCAATACATCGGTGGTTCACACTGTATAGCTGAGCTGATTTCTGTGACCAGAGCACTCGCATCAGGTGTACGTGTTAGGTGGACACATTGACTGCCAGAACCTGAAACAGCACAGCACCTAACCGAGTCGAACGCATTCTTGTGGTCATTGTTGGCCGGCGACAGATACGACGGTGTTCCAGAGTATACCCAGAAGTGTAAAGCCAGAATAGAAACGCACTCTATCTGCCTTAATGTCTGCTCAACTGATTGTAGTAAACCGACAGTCGAGCAAACTCACATACGGTTTACATTGACGTCTCCATCGTCGTTCATAAACAAGGGTATAATAACAGATTCACTCTAGTATAGACAGATTTTTCAAAGTCTAAACTAATTCCGCATTATCTTGTGGTATAAAGTGGTATAAAGCTGTCTCAGCAAGCAACCTTGAAACGTTCAAATGCGGTAATGCGGTCGCGAATACCGGACAGACTACACTATAACTTCACGGGACTGTGGAGGAAATTAAATTAAGCAGAAAACCTTCTTGATTCACTGCTAATAAGAACCACCAGTCTCTATAGCAGCTTCGTAAGACGGTGAATCCAACGGGACAACAGAGCTGATAAGCCGTAAACAGTACTCGAAAAGAAGGCAGTTTCCACCTCAGGAGCTGTTCAACATAGAAACAATTCTAAGTCAACTACAACTTTAAACATAAGGTATCCTCAGAGAGCCTTGTGTAGATTGTCACGAACGATCGGATAGGATTCGCTGATGAGAACCTAGTTCTCACGACCTCCTTGAGATAAGGCGTTTCTTGTATTCATTAGCAGTCGCTTTTGCAATCCCTGTGAAAATGTGTCTAGTAGAAGCTGAGATGTAATAGAAACCTGTAAATAAGTTTATATCTCAAACCACCTTAGGTCTACCTTATCGTAGATTGGGACGGCTTTAAAACAGTATGTCGCTGTAAGCAGTTGTAAAACTGTCTTGTGAACTGCAGGACGAAATTTCAGTAGACCATTGTTAGGATCAATGGCATTTACAGCGAAAGTGATCGAAGGATTGGCTCGGAAAGTGAAAACGTGTGCATGTACTTATGGACGAAAAACTGGTCCAATTATGAACACGTGTTCCAATGGGATACCCGTTTCAGATAACTCTCCATTATCATTTTCCGGCTGTGAGCCATACTTGTGGATACCATGGCTCGAACTTCTGCTGATCATGAAAGTGGTCCACGAAGTGGCAGTTCGATAAACAAGTGTAAACGTATAGAGAAGAGCAGAGAAGAGAAAGGAAAATAAAAAAACAACTGCGAATACAACCTCGTCATTGATTGTGACACACTGGCATGTACAAGAGCGTTTTCAGCTACAGCTAAGGATGATCGCGAACTCCTCAACTGGACAGACGACACCTATCTACCATGCACAGCAGGGTGGCCAGAGCTCTCAAAGCCCGTGACCGCACTATCCCCTGATCGCTTTGTGGTTCTTTCCAACAATCAGCAGCGTCCACGAACACTGCGCGGTGCAGCAGACGCTCCGTCGGCATGCAGAGTAGCTGACCTAAACAACGAAGGCTTCCCATTTTACCTATCTTGCGTACCAGTCGCGAATTTGAACACTTCCCGAATATGCGCCGATGCCATGTTACGCACACAGTCAGCCCATTTGATAGTGGTTAACTGGCGGAGATAATGATGGTCAAGTACACGGATTTTGTACGCTTCTACCACACGAACGGGTCAGGTCTGTGACCCATAAAGCAAAACTGGGCGCGCGCACACCTTATGAACCCAGCCACGGATTGGTAATCACTTCGTCTCGAGGTCAAAAGTGGTGGAACACACTACGTGCATTTATCCTCGTGGACATCACATCAGCAATATCATCACATCATCATCATCACGGACATCAGTAGTTAATACTGAGGCTTAATTGCCACACAACCTCGAAGAAAAAGCAAACCCTGTATAAGAGAGGAAAAAGTAGGGACCAAGAAGAGACCTAACTACTAAAAATAGCTACGTCTATATTCAACATCAAGGTGCCTACACCCTGCAAACAAACAACCAAGCTGTAAGTGAAAGTAAGGCGTCATTAGCAGGAGCAATATTACAAGCTGACGAGACGATACTGCAGGGGTAGGTGAAGTGATCGATCGTTTTCAGTGGCCTGTCTGTGGTAACAGGTAAACCTTAGGGAAATTCCAAACAAAAATGTCGCAATCGAAGCAGCGCGTATATCTCTGTTCACCGATTGTACAAATCTCTTACCTTTTCACGCAAATCCGGTCGCTTTAGCGCAATCATTGCCGTCATTACGGTGTATATTATGAAGCGCTTGTAATCCATCAGTTCATAGCTGGTAAACGTAGCAACTGCGTCTAAGAATTGTTTGGCAGCTTGAGCAAAGTCCCGGACAGAGAGGCTGTACAAACCACGATAGACTTTGAGTCGGTTACGCCTGTCCCAATCGCCACCCTCTTCAATCAAACTGCAAAAACGGATAAGGGAGATCACGATTGCAAAAATAGCTACTTGTTCGCAATCTCCAGATATTTCGTAATCAGTTCACGATCATTGAAGAAAAACCCGATACGCAACAAGTGAAATATGGCATCCAGACGAAACCCAGGCATCAGGACTTTGTCCAAGATAAGACGAAATTGTGCCAGAGCACCATCCTATGTAGAATAATGGTAAACGAAAGAAAGATCGAATCGCGTAATACCTTATCACCAATTTTGCTGAGAAAATGCGCTTTGGCCGTCATTGCGTTGCGAATTTCGGTCTCACCAAGGTTCTCTTCGGCATCTTTGAGTTTTTCGTCCAGTTCTTTTATTTGAGCCTCGTTAGCGGTTTTCATCGTCTTCAACAACGTTTGATCCATTCGAAGGCCAAGCTCCTTGCAGACTATTTCATAGTACGGGGCCATATCTAATAGGTAAAAAACAAGATGAAACAAACTGTACGTATGAGTGACTCGATCATGCGCCGACAAAAATCCAGGATGGTATGATTGTTTCGAAACTTGTTGTCAAGAGCACATAAAAAGACTGGAAAATGCTCAGCTAAGACTATTGCTGCCAACTAATTGTGGGAACCCAACAGTGAAAGTGACAAATAATGCCTGACCGGTTCCCGCCATCGAAAAGATAAGGTGTGCTACGTGACTATCACAGATGGACTACAAAGTAGTAGGTGGTCCAGAACCGCAAAAGTACCAGAAACACCCAAGATCATTAGTAAAACTCAAAATATAAATGCAGGCACAGCACCAGATTTACACCTAACCAGCAAAATGACATCATTATGGTACAGCGCTTTAAAACATGTACATAATAAACATAATTCGCAAAATGGAACCTTGTAAGTGTTTGGCGGCTCGGCGATCGTACTCATAGGTGAGCGGAAACATACGAGTTAGCGATTCGTTTGCTATTTGTTACAAAGATAGTGCAAACAGCCTATCATCGAGTTCCAAACTGTAGTCATGTCCAATGGTTGAAGGGTAACCCCTTCTATTCATTTACCAAGCCAATAGTCGCTTGTTTCCGTTTGACGTGCTGGGTCACACATGAAGTGGATGATAATGTCAGACCGCCAAAATGTGAAACCAGTAGTGGCAACTGGGTATCGAACCTGCAGCTGTGAATGGTAACCCATATGCTTCATAAAGTAACCCCAAAAGTCTACATCACAACGTTATACGATGCATAAGAGATCATTCGCTGTCACCCATCACAACGAGACTAGACCTTGACGCAGTGTGACGGCTTGTGCATCTCGATGATCTATTGGAGTTAAACTGGACAATGTGACGATCACACCGGTACAGTCACTCCTACCAACAGATAGAGGTCTGACAAACCACAGTCTCCTGGCCCTTCATGTTACCCGCTGGAAAAAGGTTAGCATCTTTTCCCCGAAAAAGTACTAGTTTCAGCATAATGCCACCTACTCGCTGTCTTGCAGTGGATGTTTTTTAACCAAACGTTTTGGTGGAAAACCCCAATCATCCTCCGGCCTAAGTCTAAGCGTCCTGGCAATATCTCAGCCCACACACAACCATGAATATTCACAATAACAATAAATCCATACTGCATCGGCCGTCTCGCAGTATAAACCGGGATCACCGTGTCTACTACGTACGGTAGGGCGGATAGGCGAAACTGTGCTACCACCGACCCCTCCTTCAGCGTCACATCTATTGTGAGCTTCAGGATCCTCCCGATCCCATTTCTAATAACTATTCTACAGGTCCCATAAGAGAAATGGATAATCACAAAAACACTGCCCAGGTAGGTCCCATCTCTTACCACCCAGCCTCAAACCTTCAATTGCCCCTTGCTTAAACCTTGATTGTAAGCCAACATGTGTTTTAAGCGTTTGCGCCCTGAAACAGACAGGTCAACGGGCCGCCCTCGCAAGGACGTTAAACTCGTTGGATACCAACGTCTGTATTTCAGAGGCTTGAACCCAAGAAAGTAGTCAACATATTAAACCGACAATACCCGCATTGCCCATCCGACATTAGCTATACGTTCCATGCCACTCCACGGCCGCCTCCACCGACCAGGCTGGAGTAGGTATAGTCCTCAGCACGACGGATTGCAGCCACATTAGTAGATTGGATTCCTGTTAACAGTAGACTGTGCCGTCCGCTTGGAAGGTTTTATCAGGGCCGACTCTAAACGTTCAGTCCTCGGGAATCTTTTCGTTGTCTGCTTATGCTCCAGATAACTGTGATGATGTCAGTGTCAAAAACGCTTGCTGGCCACTTTCTTTCGGGGGACACAGCGTTCTGATACGGTCGTTTTGGCCCGAGAAGTGAACGCCTAAGTCCGCCATCTTGTTCAGGCCGAGTCTGGTTTAGGTGGCAGGTTTAGGCTCGCATTACATCGTTTGGATGATGGAACCGTGCGTCAAACATGGGACATTTTTAATCAGCATTAGGTTTAAGCAGAGTGCGTCACTGTTGTTTCTAGCGCCCTCTTTCTCTGAATAATATCTGGTCCTTGATAGGCCACATAGTTGCTAATCATAGATGGCGTGGCTCCATTCGGACCTAACATTCCTATTGGAGTGCACAACCGGATTCATATCATGCGATGGTACGTTGTCGTTTTGTTTTTACTCTAGCTGAGCAACGACTCTACCAACTGTAATGGCCGGCCGTTTGGAAAACTAGCCAGACGGTCGGTGAAGCACAAGTACCAAACTAACCTGGAATGTAAGTTCAGTAGCGCTAACCCTGAAGATGTCCACGGCTCCTGTGGCAAAATCGCACAGACAACAGGTATTATAGCGTGCGTCACAGTGGCTTATGGACTAACTAAACACTGAATTTCAAATAAATCCTTAAAGTTGTTACATGTTAAACGGAACTTTCCCCGTGGCCGTTCACATAACAAGTTTAGGAAGGAAGTTTGTAACAAGCCGAAAAGTGAGGCTTGATTAATAAAGGAAGCTGAAGGAATGGAAATCACTTTTGCTTCAGAGATCAGTGAAAAATTCTTCTTATCCGTACTACCGGTTCAAGGCGTCCATCTGCTACTAAAGTCATCAGCAAGACAAACGACACACTCATCCATAATAGGTCCAGAAGGTTAAAGCGCCAGACGGGACACATTAAGTGCCAACTTAGCTGGTCCCACGCTTCTACTGAGTTACCGCCACAAACTTGCACCTCGGTGAGTAGAATGAGAATCAATTACTAAATCTGAGGCCAGTGATTTCAATTCGATTCTCAAACGTAACGGCCGCTGGCCCAGATGATTTCATGTCAGCAGTTCTCGTAGGTGCGGAGGCGCTAATAGAGGTTTTAAGTGAGTTGCTTCAACCTGTGTGGAAGATGGAGAACATCTCTCACTGTTGGAGCCATTCGATAACAGTTCCCATATTCACGAAATCAGGGGCTCTTGCGAAAACCACAAAGAGGTTACCATGATCCCAATCAGTATGCCGGTTCTGGGATCCGTTATATCTCGTTGACACGTTGCAGCTCGAAAGATATTAAGGAGAAACAGACAGAGATTCGTTCCGGATGAGGAATTACTGACCAAATCTTTACTATTCGACAAATTCTACAGCGGCCGGCCAATACTTGCCAATACTCTTCTCGAGTACATGGATGCGTTTGATTTACACTTTTGGAGCCGCCTAAATGCAGGAGTGTACCGACCAAGTATGTGAACAAAATGTTGTTGCTCTATTCACGAACTTCAGCCCAGGGTAAGGTTAACCGTGACCAACCTGACAGTTACGGCATCAAGGTTGCCCACTTTCATTTTCATTTGTTTTTTCACAAACGAAATAATGGAGTGTCTGCGGCATTGACAAGATGCTGGTGTAGACCTCCTATTTGATGGAAAACTGAAAGATATTGATCATACTGACAAGGTATTGTTTGACGATTTCCAAGCTATACAGTTAATGGTTGACGCAATTTCGCGCCCCACCAGACACTTCAGAATGCGTTTTGTAACCTAACAGTGTACAGCGTTTCCACAAGAATTAGACGTTTACGTACATTCAACGCTAGAAAGTGAAGTACGGCAGGCTACTAACTTGGGGAATTGTATCAGTGACAGCGACGTACAGGGAATGAAGAAGCTTGTCTCTAAGGCTAGGGCGGTATTCACTAGTCTATGACACCTATGACAGAAAGGCATCTTTCTGAAGCCTAAGGGTCGCGTGTATAACGCGACCGTGAAAGCTATTACTTTACGGCAGCGAAACTTGGCCGCTCAGAGTAGAAGACGTGAACCGTCTTCAGGTATTTGACCACCGATGTCTGCGTTCGATCGCTCGTATCGGGTGGCACCAGCGAGTAAGCAACGAGGAGGTTAGGAAGCGGGTATTTGATGGTGATTGTCAAGCGTCTTCTTCTGTCCAATCTTTAAGTTTACACGGGCTTAGATGGTTAGGTCACGCACTAAGGAATGCCAGCTAGTCGTCTGCCACACACTGTACTTTTTACTGATGCTACGGCAGACTGGCGTAAGGTGCGATGCGGACAGATGACCTGGTGCGCCGAAATGAAGTCGTTTAGCAAGAGGTTATCCACTGTGGAACAGGTTTGTCTCCCGGGCTGGGCACCCCATACAGTCCGTATCTGGAGACGTTAGGTGCAATGGCGGCCAATCGGGCACCGTGATGTGAATGTTGTCGTCGATTAGCCGAGTTGTCTGCAACGTCAAGCAGTGAAGACTGTAAGAAACCTGACTATCATTTATGGTTCAGTTGTTTTGTTTGCAAGATGTAAGGACCTTGATGTTGAGTGTTTGAATACAGCCTTAGCCATTTTTGGTAAGTCTAGGTCCCTGCCCTTCAATCTTTCTTCTTTCTTTCTGCAGGCTACCTTTTCTTCAGCAACAACCGCTAATATATATATATATATATATATATATATATATATATATAAAGTATTTAAAAGGGCACACACTGAGTAGTGAACGATTTATTGTGACGTTTCAAATCCACACTAGGATCCGTTATCAAACAAATAAATGTGTTGGAATGAGGTTGCTCTGCCACTCACCGTGTTCGCCTGTCGGTCTGTCTTCGCTCGTTTTTGGTTTCAGTATCAACGATGCTGACGTAGTGGCTGTCTATATCTACGTGTCGATTGAACGAATTCCGCGAATAGAGAGCCTCCAGTACAAGCCGTTCCCCTTTCATCTTTGCCCGTGCGACCACTTTCGCATGATCTATGTTGACCTCGTGACCTGTGTCCGCGCAGTGGTGCCACAGTTGTGATCTAGGGTCGGCTCGCCGCATCGCTAGTTTTGTTCGTGCACGCGTGTGCGCAGTTGTTTGCCTGTCTCTCCCACATATTGTTGGTCACACCCGAGACATGGAATCGCGTATACCACGCCAGACTGTTCGTGTGGTTCTACACGATCTTTAGCGTTCACCAAAGCTGAACGGAGTGTTGAGTTTGGCTTGTGTGATATTTGGATGCCCAGTAGTTGGAGCATCCTTTGTGCTGCTTCAATTGTGCCGTGAATATATGGCACTGTCATTCGCGTTTTGGGTTCTGTACGTTCAGTTCTTGTGAATCCTCTGATAGATGCCTTTATGAAGCTATTAGGGTACCCATTAGAAGTGAACAGTTTGAACAGGTGCTTTCGTTCTTGTCTTCTTAGTTCAGTTGAGCTACAGTGCGTGTCTGCACGTCGAAATAATGTTCGCACGCAGCTTTTAAGTTGACAGGCTGGATGATTGCTATCGAACCTGAGAATGACGTCAGTTGTTGTCGGTTTACGATAGACAGTAGTTTCAAGCTTGCCATCAGATCTTCTTATGACCGATACATCGAGAAACGCCAGGCGTGAATTTTCTTCCTCTTCGCGTGTAAAGGTTATTCCATCTATTATGCTATTCAAACAACTGTGGAACTGGTCAAGCTGAGTCCGAGGTAAAACAACAAATGTGTCATCCACATATCGAAGCCACACTTTAGGTTTGAATGTCTGAAAGGCTTCACATTCGAAGTGCTTCATTACGGCGTCTGCAAGTAATCCTGATATAGGTGAGCCCATTGGTGTGCCTCTCTTCTGCAGGTAGACTCGGCCGTCAAATTGTAGGTAAGTCTCCATGCAAAGCTCCACTAACTGAATCAATTCTTTTGGAGAGAGATTCGTCCTATTTCCGAGACTATCGTCCTCATTTATCAGGAGCTTCAAACTTTCTATCGCAAGTTTCTTCGGTATGTTAGTGAAAAGCGACGTAACATCGAAAGAAACCAGTGCATCGTCTTCTTCCAACTCCAGACCCTTAATCTGTCTCAAGAAATCAGTAGAGCTGTTCGCGTCATGATTATCGTGAGGTAAACATGGCCGGAGAATACGAAAAAGGAACTTCGCCAATTGGTAGTTCGGGGCCGTCCTGGATGCAACGATTGGCCTTCAATGGTACCTGATCCTTGTGGACCTTTGGTAGCCCGTATAATCGTGGCACTGGTCCCTCAACAGGTCTAAGGTACTTAGCTTGTTCTTCTGTAAGCGATTTCTTTTTCTTGAGACCTGTCACAATATATATATATATATATATATATATATATATATATACCACCAACGCAGAAAATCAACTGAAGATTTAATCAGAGTTTCGGCTTGGCTTTATCTAAGCATAATCCCCTTCATGATCAGATAAAGCAAACGGCAACCAATATGGGTTGAGACGAAAACTTTACACGATGCACATCTACGCTTACACCTCACCGACTTGACCACTGGGTCAAATAAAAAAGTATATATGGTTGAAAATATGTTACTGGAAAGACTGATTGTCACTTTGGATGATCTGTAAACTTAAGACCCGAGATACGCGTTGTACAAAATGATGTGTCACAACAAATAATCTCAGATATATAAAAGCGTACAAAATATCGAGAATGCGCTGATTCAGTGACAGGGCCTGGCAACGAGGATCAAACAACTAAAAGCATAACACGGAATGATGGATTGCCCGTGCAAGTGCACCGGCGGTTCTCACTTACTGAAACGACAAACATATTCACATCCTCACTAGGATAAGACCCACCCTCTGAGACATACAACACAGCAAAGACTGAAACGAACAAATCTCTCGAAAAATCCCGTGCTGTCAATACAGCACCACATGCGTCAGTGACATCGACAGCATGCAGTAGTTACCAAGGTAGGTTACCGAATGGCAATGCCACTAGAGAGCAGCCCCTTAGGGCGGCGCTGACATTAGACAGCAATGAAACTGAATACGAGGAAACCGTAGGTGTGTTAGTAAGTGATGTGTACTCACCATATTCCCTGCCAGACTGGAGACTGGCCGCGAGGTGCTACGAGAATATTCATAAGATTCTTCAACATGTCGTTTTGCAAAATACAAGCAAAACGAGTAAACTTATCAACCTTAGAAGGTACACGGAGGACAACTATCCGTCATTCGCAAATGTGGTGGTGTTGCAGAAACTGACGGAAAGAAAAGCTTTTATCGGGGATCTAGCACACATCAACCTCACGTCCACCACTTGTAAAGGAGGAGCAACGTAGATGCGATTGGAACAAATATTTCTCGGGAATATTTTGACATAGTACAGAGGTGTCTTCTGAGGATAAGGACAACCGTAACTGAACCACAATCGAAAAAGATGATTTCCTCATCACAGAGCTTCCACAAAATAACGGCTAGCTCCGGACTATGATAGAACAAAGTTCAGCTGGAAGGTAACACTCCAAATGAGAAAAAAAACAGAAGTCGCCGAAAGTATTCAAAGTCAGATCACTCATTTGCAACGGCTATGAGCCTGACTAGAAGGTACTGCAAATCAAGTTGCCACACACTGCAGCAATGATGCGGAATATCGTACAAAAAAGTACTAAAAAAGGAATAAAGAACTGACAAAACACAGAAATGCCGCGGATGTGGAAGCGCCAGTGACTACGGCACGTCGCTGTCTCGGATAACTTTTCTAATCAGTGCCCTAAATGATCACTTGGCCCCCAAACGCGTAGATTTCACTAACTCAGTTTACTCTAGGGAACAGTCATTACTCAACCATAATTCGTGACCACGTCGTCGCTTGACCACCACGCGATTTTAACTTGGTGAGCTCAGTAAGCAATGCTTAGTGCGGTAAACAGTTAGCCAGCATGCTGAGTACGTGACAACCGCTGCAAACTGTGCAGCTTGATTAGTTGACTAACTGAATGCCTATCCCGAGCGTACAAAAACACCAGCTGGAAGCACGTGCCTTGCAATTCTCGCTGACATCTCATCAACAATATTAGAAGCTGACGCGGTGATATTGCTGAAATGTATGAAACGGTTTGATCTCAGGCAAGTTGCGGTGGTGGTGGGAATGCCCAAGCCGCAAAGCTGCATTGCAATACAAAGGCTCGAAGTGCATTTCATACAGAGAGGCTACGCAAGACACTGTTCACTGCGTACTCCCTATGGATCATATTGATGTCACGAAGAAACTCAACACCAATTTCACTAGATTCCTCAAATGTCTTCCAGGATGATGTCCACGAACAAGTTGAATAAGAATGGTGAAGTCGGAAACCGCAGGAAAACATTACCAGAAATTACGGAAATTCGGGACAATTGTCCATAAACTTTGACCCAACTTGTATTGGACAGATTCAAGTATCTCTCTGGAATTCCTCTGGGGAAGGGACAGTTCCAGAGAAGGCTATCAGCAACCAGATCGAAAGTAGCATGCAGGCCTAAAAAGACAACACGTGTTGGCTGTCTACAACACTGTCTTGCTCCAAGAGTCGTATTATGATAAAAAGATGGCCAATGAACGCTCCATCGCGCTGGAATTCTTCTTCTTCCTCACGCACAGGACTTTCAGTTAATTTGGCGCGCGGATATAAAATAGGATCAGTGAGCAGATTTCAAGCGACCGAAACTAGACCAAAGTCTCTGTGATTATCACATGGACTTCGAGCCACCTGTTGTAGACGGGAAAAACCGTTGATATGCACCCATTACAGAGTACATTTCCAGTTTCCAAAACTGTCTGAAGTTTTGACAGTTCTGATATTCTCTCCCCCACCAACCCGAAAAAGAAGACCTGGTCCAAGAACCTTGTCACATTCCACCAACTCAAGCCCCCGTGCCAAAATCATCTTTGAAGAAGGTACGTCTGGAAACCGGTCTGATCGAGGCTAGCTGAGCTGTCTCTCAGAGTGCTCAGCTCATCTGTCAATCGAAGCACCCTTTTCCAAGTGCAGTCTCACCTGCACCGATAAGACGTGCAACAAAATAAACAGCGCTAATGCCCTACACGCTTCGACAGCTCAGCCCTAACTTACAAATTTCAACTCACTCTCTCTCTCTCTCTCTCTCTCTCACACACACACGCCGTGCCTTGTTTACGAGTGGTGGGTTAAAATGTAAGCGGCAGTTCGGTAGCCACTGTATGACTTGGGTTTGGAGTATGAATATAATGACACTAAAATATACCTCATTGGTGTTCCGAGGTTCCAGCTGGAGTTCGAAAGACAACGAATACCCCTGGTTAAGGACGCTGTCTAACAAGATGAAGAGATATCAATGCAGAACGTATTGCGAAGCCGTGAACGACGATATAACACTTTTATCCATCCACATGTTCCCCTCTTTACCTCAGACAATCCTACTAGTTACCTTGCATATGTTGTATGGCGCTTGTCACTTCACATTGTCTTTCCGTGCTGATTAGGTTATGCCTAGAATCAGGGAAAATAGCATCACGTAAACTCCACGCGAATAAGGCTCGCTCTATCTCCCTTGGCTGTTCAACCGGGTTGCGCACGCGGTCTTAAATTGCGATTAATTTCCCGATGGTCGCCATCATAGTTAGAGCCAAGTTGAATCGAGCAACGCTCATTCATGAGGTTCTTCGACGTAGCAGAGTTCCAATTATTTAGCAACTGCAAAGCTCCATCGAAACAGATCTCTTCGAAACAAGAGTTCGTAGTTGCCAGGATTTATTCTCAGGGTTCGTGAGGTTTCCTTACTTGACCTGAACGGGACAGGTTTGTCCGTGCTTATTGATAAGCGTTCATTACACTTTATTAGTTCGAATTCACTTGGTTATCTTACATTTACGATCGTATGGCCTTCGAGCAAACAATACATAGAAGCAGGTTCGCAACGATACAACCGGAGCCCAGATGGCAGTTCTGAATTACAAGACAGTATTTAACAAAGTGACGCCACCTGCAACTGACTGCTTCGTGTCTACGATTCGGAAGTGCAGGGCAGTCTGCAAGTGATACAGTGCTTCTTCCTGTGGCATTCAAAATATGGAAACTGTGAGATGTGCGCAACTGGAACCGTTTTTTACCAGTTGGTACGTTGTGCACACGCACCAAACATGCCACGCAGTTGTTTTTCATCAGGAAAAGGACCAAGTACAACAAACCAATCGCCGGCTAGTGTGGCAACATCTGACCGGTTGGTCTGTTTCGGAAGACTAAAGAGAGCATCCCAGAATGCATTCGTAATGCCTTCTCAACCACCAACCGCTGACATGCACACTGACTAAATAATATGCAACACTGTTTCGAGGTTAATCGATGTACTTGGTCTGACAGTGTACAAACAACTGGTTACCGGCGTCAAATCGAGCAACCACTGCTGTGCTGAGGAACTTAGCGCAATGCCTATTCCAGCTTGAGCAGGAGGTTTAGTTTCGGTATCACCGGATATCCTGAGAAAGAAATGTTTGGATCAACAGCTATTTAGAAGTGAGCTCCAGCTAGTGAGATCGTAAATACATGAACCCGAGACACAATAACTATCATACTCAAGACCTGGAAGTACTCGCCGAAGTAAATTGCGGACCTACTCGTGGGAGGGTGCGCACATTGAAAGCTTCAGTTTGCATGGCTTTGAAAAAGGTTGTCACCTGAGGGTAAAGTAGAGGCAGAAAACGTGAGGCAAAGTGAAGTGAGCAAGTGGTATTACCCGAATAATGGCACTATCAGGAGAATGGTAACGTATGATAATTCCCGGCAGTTTATGCTAAAGGAGAGATCGACTTGAAGGACATCAATCCGAGACTCTGATTCGAAAATATGATCTGCGAGACAACCGGAGTTAGTCTTCTTAGCAGAACCCACTAGGATCTAATGACCTAAATGCCTCTCATTTGGCATCGACAAGTTTGACCAGACCAGGGGCACAGTAATTAAGATACTGATGTCCGATTCTGGTTGGTACTGCACACTAAACGTATTGAAAGCCACACCAGTCGTTTCAGAATCCAGGGATGCTTGTCTAACGTTGCACTGGGACATTACGACAATCCACCTTTTGTTCCTTGAGTGCCCAGCACTATCTGCCGCCAAATTCTTTTTATTTTTGTTAATGCAATTGTTGCTCGCAATAAAAATGTTACGTGAAAAGCAACTTGTATAAAGCTTACGGTAAAACGGCCCATTTTCAGATAGCCGAGTCAGGGACGGTAATGAACGTACATGTGGCGAGTAAAACTATTTTACTTACTACCGTCAACAGCCCGCTAAAAAAATTACAAAAAAAATTGTTCACGAACGTCTCCTACTTTATTTTGTGCACCTATGCTCCTTTATATCTACTTATACAGTCATAACTTGTCTCGCCGTATGGCATGCCCCCCTTCATCCATTGACACAGGCGCATCTTCGATGCCTCGAAGGTTGATGAAAATTCATGCAGAAGAGGAGTATTGTCAGGCCTGATGATCGCCTATATTCAACAATCCGGCGTCCAAGTGGAATAGATAAAGATAACTCTGCGGAAGATAACACCATTTATACGGTCGAAGGGATCAATGGGAATTAGTTTTATCTAAGCGGTTACATTTTATCACACATCTTTCAGTAGCTACTGTTAACGAAATTATAAAAATGCACATTCCGGGTAACATGTTCCCTCCATCAGCCAAACGTTTGCAGCACGGTGCACCATGCATCAACAAACACAAAAATGATGTCCTTCCTCATCTAAAATCATAAATCTGCCAAACTACTTATTAGTAATACAATTTCTATGCTCAACAGTGGCGTTGGTGGATTCCAGCGTGAACTGTTCGAGAAATCCTGCCAGGGCAGTCGATCCACTGGATCATTTGGTGGATTCCATATGAGACAGTGGGACGGGTGGGTAACCGAGTCCAAATGTGAAATTTCCGAGCTTCCTGGCGTGGCTTCGTAGCTCAGCTGGTAGAGCGCTTGCCGCGTTGAGGCATGGTGTTTCTGTCGCTGGTTCGAATCCAGCCGAAGCCCTGACTTTTCACAATTGGGTCTCATCTAAAATTATAGTTTTCTAAAATATTTCTTCTCGTTGTATCAGTGCAAGGTGAATAGAGTCACGATACTATCTGGTCACGTTCACGGGTAGTAAGGGGTGTAACCTTTCCCAAAGAGCAAACGACGTCAAGATCCGTTCTGGTGAAGCAAAATACGCGATTAGCTGAATAGAATCGCTTAGTCGAGTGAGTTTAATAACTTAAAGACAATCTGTCGCATGTTACCGTCGGGCTTTTAGATTGTCACGAAAAGATATTCTCACTGCGTCAAGCAGCTCCCCGAAGCAGAATCAGGAGACAAATTACTTCGAAGCAAAAACAGTCAGCTAATGCTTGTGAATATTTACCTGCCGAAGTAAAGCTGAAGCTCTGTGCTACAGATTTGCTGACGCACATACACTTTGATGATAATGTTAACTTTGGGAACCTGCAGATACAGCAACAGTGTATGACCGCACTACCAAAACAACAGAAAAACGTGACTATCACAACGATTTAGGCTATTCTTATTCACGGCTAACTTGCTAAATGCGGGGGAAATGCTACTAATATCGCCTTCCCGCAAGATTACCATACTGATACCTCCTGGCATTTTAGCGGATATTTCCTAAAAATTCGATCTTCTCATCTGCATCGGCGATCGTATTGGGGTGCAGTGAGTTATCGTGAGTAAAGCTTGTAACCGTCAGTCTGACATTCAACGTGAAGTTACCTCCAGAGCAACTTACACAAGTGGTAAAACCTATATAAAAAACGGTTGAATATCCACTTAGGGTATATTGTGCGTGGTACCCATAAGGTGACATCACCAACGACGATCTACCACGTCAATATAGTTCCCTAAGGTAATCATTCGGTGAGCACTTTATTGACATTAGTTCATGCGTGTAGCCTTATATCGAACGAAAAAACTAGTCACACGCATTGAGGCTCACAGGATAACAAAATAAAAGACAGCGGATACGCGATTCAAAGTAGCTAACGTAGTCGTGCGGCACGATGAGAAAAGACTGAATACAACCACGTTGTAATGACCTGCATTACACAACCTACGGAGATTATTTCTGGACACAAATATGTATTTTCCAATCCCGGAGGCCGCTAAAGTAAGGCAACTGTGAGAGTAAGCATAGGCTAAGAAGACGAAACGTTGACGCTTCGGGTTTAAGGAAGTAAACTGTTTTCAGATATCCGACCATCAATGTCTGCGGTCAACTGCACAGGGATGAGAATAGGAAGCGGATGTTTGTTACAAAGTCAAGTCGGTACATTCACCCAGTATTTAGGAAAATATAAAATTAGTTCGGCCACGTACTGAAGATGCAAATCAATCATCTCCTACACGTAACAAATTTGGTCGATACCGCAAGCAACTGGCGCAAGGCTCGTAGTGGGTAGGTGACGACTTGATACACAGCAATCAAGATGGTCATCAGTAGGTCAACAATTGTGGGTAAGGTAGGTCTTCCGAGCTGAGTCCCCTTGTGACTCACAGAGCCCGTGCACGGGGATGTTTAAAAAATGGCAACCATTGGCATTTAATGAGGAGAACGTCACTGTTGTTTGAAAGTCGCCCGTAAAGTAAAGGAAATAAACGAGGCGAAAAAATTAGTCTCAATGAAGCTTTCTCATGGACACTGCTTCATTCGTAATTCAATTGGCTGTTACAATGTGCGGACGCTTGGGCTTGAACAGTCCACTCTTTATCCCTAACCTAAAGTGTACTATTTTAGTGATTAGACGAAAATTAAGTATCAGTGTTGAATAGAATGTACTGCTGTCGACGATGATTATGATAATGTTGATAACGACGGTAGGGCATTCAGAGGAAAAATCAACATTAGCCGGCATTACCAAGGAATGACTTTCCAGTCCACATCATAATTTTTAGTGTCGTTCGCCTGTTTTCATTAGCCTAAACATTAGAGAAAAAATCCTATCAACCACAAAACATGTTGAAGGTTTTAGGGAAATAAGTTGCTCGGCCGAACATATTGAAAACAACTGCTTACGAAGGATATGGACAAAGTTATAACTGGTATGTTAGTATACCAAGAAGAGCAGATCGTCAGCCTTGAACTTATCTTTTTCCTCGATGCAACCATTAATTATTCTGCAGAATTCTTAAAACTTGGGCTGAGTCATTGTTAGGGGCGATACATAAATGGCCATGAACCTGACAAGATGGCTCAAAGCCAAAATAAGCCTGTAAACTGCAAAATTATAAACAGCGGCTGTGCAGTCTTAAAATACTATGAACGATAGTCCACACATACAAGCGTACCTTGCTTTACTATTATTTGAGCAAATTTTTCATGATATGCTGAAAACTGGATTAGCTCAACATTAAGAATTACAGATACGGTTTACTTGTGGGTTCGCTGTAATGCAATGGAAATAACGCCAACCACCATAGAACTACTAACTCGGAACCTATTTACCAGGAATGTTGCTGTGCAGTACTGAGCAACACGACAAATCGAGCATGTTAACAAAAGTGTTAAGCACACTGCACGGGGTTCAGTGGTTTGGGTGAGCGTTGCTCTTCACTTGAACATATTCAAACGGGAAACGGTGTGACGTGGGTTTAATAAACGAAGACTTAAACGTTAAAGCTAGGTTTCACGGCGATACTCACTTTTTAACTAGAACCAAAGGAATAAGGTGATCTTTTAACTCCGTATCCATTTTTTGCAGTTTATTCAGACTGTCGCGAAGTACCCCTTAGTGTGTGTGTACACGTACTGTGAACACAAATGAAACCAACCGAGAAGTAGAAATCATTCAATTAACTCGCGCTTCCGGTGGCGTGAAATAAGATCGTGTTTAGTTGTCATCGTTCTTTAAGCACTCGTTAAAATAGCAACCCATTTTCACCGAGTAATCTGGGCTGGTTAAAATAACGTACATACGGAAAATAGGCTATCGAGGAAACAATGTGACTAATAGCGTAATAATCACGCGATACGTGAAATAAAGTCACTTGTGGACAGAGAAAACACAGATTCAACCAAAAAAGAAATAGCTACTAAACGAGATGGTAAGTCTATCGGTAGGAGCACGGCATTCCAGAAGCACTGTGTTACATGGAGACCTCCGTGTGCTTCTCAGCCGTGGACACAGTTGGATCATATAGCAGTCAGTTACAGGTGGCGCCACTCTGTTAAGGACTGTCGTGCCTTTTGGAGCAACCACCTGGACTCGGACCATGCTGTTGTGCGTGCCCGTTTTGTTTTGTCATTTACCCAGAGGACACACGCTCGTAAATGCAAGTAATTAACTGGCATTCGAGCGATGAGGGTGTAAAGAACGCTTACCAGAAGGCGTTGGTGAACAAGTTGCCCAGTTCGAGTCAGGTGAAAGATCCTAACGAACACTGGGAACAAATCGCCGCAGCTATGAAAACATGCTGTGAAGAGGTATGTTCCGAAGGAGCTGTTCAGTTGCGACAGAACTGGATTTCCGTCGCGTCGATAAACCTCATGAACAAGCGTCGCTCGATCCCACCTGGTTCTGAATATGATGACGACCGTCGAGAACTTAAACGCAAGCTGACTAAAAGCTTGCGCAAAGACCGTGAGCACTACTTGGTCGAACAGTCGAAAGAGATGGAAAGGGCCTTTTTATCTGGAAATTGTAGAAGGCTTTTTTCCCTGATCCGTGGTTGTACTGGTCGTCGAGTCGGTGTAAGTGAGACCATATGTGAAAAAGATGGTTCACTTATCACCAATCAATCGCGTCGACTTGATAGGTGGGCTGAACATTTTGAAGAACAGTTCAGCTGGCCTCAACCAGATTATGTGGACGACGGGACCCGAATGGTCAGTTATTGCATTCCAGACGGCCCTCCGTCGGAAGCAGAAGTGGTCCTAGAGCTCAAATTATTGAAGCGTAACAAGGCTCCTGGACCAGACCTCATCTCCTTCTCTGTTCAAGGATGGCGGGGAAAGGTTGATATCAGAACTGACTAAACTCCTCCAGACGATTTGGGAGACTGAAGAGGTACCTCGCGATTGGTGCTTGTCAACAGTAATTCCCGTTTTCAAAAAGGGGCCCGAAGTCTATGTGACAACCACAGAGGCATCAGTTTGGTATCTGTTGCTTCCAAGTTACTCACTGGCCTCATTTTACGTCGGCTCACTAAACCCAGAGAAAGTCAGATACGTGAAGAACAGGCAGGATTCCGATCCGGTCGAGGGTGCGTTGACCACATTTTTACCTTGCGACGGATCTTGGAACATCGGCACTCTTATAGGCAGCCGACGGTCGTGGTCTTTTTGGACCTGAAGGCTGCTTTCGATTCAGTTGCTCGTAACGTTCTCTGGAACTGTCTTCTTCGCAAGGGAGTACCAGGGAAATACGTGAATCTGTTGAGATCACTGTATGCTCACTCTGCAAGCAGGGTGAGGGTTTATGGACAGCTGTCTCGGGCATTCATCACTTCTAGTGGTGTTCGTCAAGGGTGTCCGATTTCCCCTTTCCTGTTCAATTTTGTCATGGACGACATTTTGGAGGGTGCGCTTAAGGAGTCCAGTGGACTTGGTGTTGAGCTTCTTCCTGGCGCTCGGTTGACCGATCTGGAGTATGCGGACGACATTGTCTTACTTAGCCCCTCTGCCGAAGACATGCAGACCATGCTGAACAAGGTGAATGACCGGGCTGGTTTGTATGGAATGCGCTTCGCACCTTCAAAGTGCAAAGTGTTACTTCAAGACTGGGGCATTTCCACTCCTACTTTCTTTATTGCAGGTAATCCGCTTGAGACTGTTTCACCTACTTGGGTAGCACTATCTCGTCAGCTTGTAATATTGCTGATGAGATATCAACGAGGATAGCAAAGGCACGAGTTGCCTTTGCCAACCTGCGTCATCTGTGGCGTCGAAAAGACGTTCGATTGTCGCTGAAAGGAAGAGTATATAATGCTTGTGTGCGTTCTGTTTTGCTCTATGGTTCGGAGACGTGGCCTGTTCGCAAGGAAGATATCAACAAGCTTGCTGTATTTGACCATCGTTGTCTCCGCCAAATAGCCCACATTAAGTGGACTGATCGCGTGAGCAATGCGGCAGTTCGCCGGCGCGTATTCCGGAACGCTCGGGATGCGCGATCGATCGGTCAACTACTCACGTTGCACAGCCTGCGATGGTTAGGTCACGTACTCCGTATGCCAGCTGAGCGTTTACCGTACCGGGCATTATATACTGAGACCACCAACAGTTGGGTGAAACCACGTGGTGGTCAAGCGACAACGTGGTCACGAAATATGAGAACCCTGACTGCTCCACTGAGTAAAGTGGGTAGGTGTCGCCTGCCTGGATGGGGTCCTCGTGATCACTCAAACCGCTGGTTCTTTTGCTTAGACTTCTATTAATTTTCAACCTTCTTAGTAACGTTTTCTTCTAGGATATTCCACGTCACTGTTGAGGTGAGCGGCAGCCCGAGCCACAGTACCTTTTGGTCAGGCTCATGGCTGATATGATGATGATGAGGAAGAGGAGTACCAGAAGAAATGAATCACCAACCTGTCAAAAACCATAAGATGTATTAGCGTTGAAGATAACGTTGCAAGGTAGACGCCAGAAATTAGTTTCCACCATTCTGAACACTAGTCGACACCAAACGAATTATAATCGCCGTTCTGTCTACTGATTCTTTAGAAGTTCTAGCACCAAGCCCGCCGATTATTTTAGCAGCCTGTTTCTTTTATTTTCCATCTAGTGACTGTGTCCTCGTGATTCTATTTTTCGTTTCAATTTCTTTGGCGCACATTTAAACCACATGGTCCACAGTAGGGCTCATTAGATGTTCAGCGTGTCTACTCCCAGACATGTGCGTCGGATGCGGTGATCAAAAGTGGATCACCAATTCATACCTCGTTCATTCAACAACGAATCGTAAAGGACTCTAATAACATCTTATCTGTGCTTAAAAACTAAGATCATTATAAGGCTTCAGGAAAAAGCATACCCACAGGTAATTAAATCACGAATGAATATAGTGGAGTAAATGTTTAATTCAGACGGGCTAATAGTTTATGATCAGTGAGCTCAGCGCAGTTTGTTACACCTACACGCTACAACTATGTGGCTGCGACAAACTGATTTTTTTACACAACTGTTCTCCCGAGCCATATGGTCAATGACATGACAATGATAGAAAGATGGTGACACAAACATTGACGAAACAATATGTCAATTGCTGAGTGGTGTCATTAAGATCGACCATATGCCCTCAAGGTACTCATTTACTGAACCTTTTCAGGAAAACGTTAGTCAGGTCAACTGGGGACTTCAGTCATTCAGGAAGCTAATGCTAAATTTGTTACGAGTGTGACCCCCGCACAACTTTACAGACATATTCAACGTTGGAAAGTCGTTTTTCTTTCACAATTATACACTTATATTGGGATAGTAAGAGATTATAGATACAAGAAACTTCGACATCCCTGAAGAGAAGCCTGAATGTCAACTGGAATCACGATCCCTGAAGGGAACTGAAATAGCACGTAAATGTACAGTTTTCAAGGAGCTAGTATACATGAAAAATGTCCCGACTTTATGACGGTCGTTAAAACCATTAAGAACCCCGCCTAATCAAAAGTAGAAGATACCATTACGTTGAAGAAACGACAAACTGAAATTTCAATACAACCGGACGAATTAACGTGGGCAATACAATATGCTAAAAGGTGTTGCTTAACATATATACATACTTTCATCCCGAATGCACTTCATTATTTTCTCCAATAACTCCTTTTTCATCACAGGAGAGGTCTTATCTAATCCGGCCCTGAAAACCCATTGAGCCAGCCTTAAATCTGGTATCTTCTCGAGTCCCTCTTCTTCAAAATTTTCGAGAGGCATGGTTCGACAGAAAAACCACTCAGCGAGAAATGCTCAACCTCGCGTGTCGCCAAAATTCAACAGCGCGCTTGAATTTCAATTTCAATTTCAATTTCAAATCCAGGACTTGATGAAGGCCTGCGCCTGTTGACGTCCTGATGCTTGACTGGTGTGATCCGGAGATTGACCAGACTGCGTTTTCTGTCGATGCACTGCGTTCGGTAGTGGTCTAAGGGTAGGGACAGAAGAAAAGAGATGACAAATCTTGGTTGCCCTGAAGCAAGCAGATAATTCATGATTATCTGCTTGCTTCAAGGCAACCTAATCTGTATTAATCGGATGCATCCGATTAATACAGATTAGGAAAAAGGTTGCCCCAACATTTGTCTAACTCCCTCTTGAATACGTCTACGCTGGAGGCCTCCACAATGCGCTTAGAGAAAAACAGGTGCAGTATCTTAGCACCTACAAAGTGTGATGATCAAGACAGGATTTAAAACTGAAAACAGAAGTGTGCCTCATTCCGCTGCCTCCTGTTGCCCTTGAACTGACTGCTAAAGAGTTAAACGTTAATGGACTGAACCATTCATTTCGGCATGTATCCGGATTTATCTGTCGTCAAAACTTTCTCCATTGTGAACTCAAAACCACTTTGGAGCAACGTGACAAATCGTAACCACCTGACACCTTCATTCATCGTAGTGGAACTCTAAACTAGAACACCTTCAGAAACTAATGTGAGACAGTTCCCTTCATTTCCGTCATACTTTGGTTTTGTGCTTGCACTTAAAATTTACACAGTGTTCAGATCCACTACAATTTCACGGAATTTCCAACCGGGCCATACTGATTCGTCCACGTCAGTCCGGACGACATTTTACCGTCATCGTCTGCAAATTCCTGGATAATCTCTCGAACATATTCGAGGCTCCCTTGTTTCAAAGCCCATGTAACAGCGAATTCGCAACATTACCAAATTTGGGATGTCAACCACTTCACAGAGTCGAGCGTTCATTCATCCGCCAATCCACCCAATGCGCTATAGGTTGCACTATCTGGGTCATTCACTGAACTGTTCCACTCCCCCTTCTTTCATCTTCCGTTAGTGAGTCTCATCTATCACACCTCATCGACTAACTCTATCCTTTATTGCCTATTGTTA